>JANHAO010008837.1:0-18894 GCA_026873985.1 Saraca asoca | reverse complement strand
TTTAATCATTAATTTAATCAGTTTAATCAATAAAATTATAATTTAATAATTTTTTTAATTCATCACCAGATCCAATTTTTAAAATATTGCAAGGATGTGTCCAATTCTCTTTCCTTAACTTTAAGTTCACTAAAATTAATAGAATAAGATATATGCCTAAGTCGTAATTAACGAACACTTTAAACGTGTTCTTCTTTGAAATCAATCATTTACGAACATTGAAAGTTCAAGTCAGTACATTGACATTCTTGAAATACACCATATGTATTTCTTTCGTGCAACAAATTTTTTCACAATAGATGTATTTTGGATATTAATTAATGATATAATAAATATGTGATTTATTGGGTTAGGTGTAATAAATAAAATGCTAACAACAAACCTTAGATACACAAATTATAAAAGCTGAGTAAGTTATTTCCAAATTCCATGTTTTTGTGGCTAATTGTTCAGTCTTATTTACAAATAAAATCCAAACAAAGTGCTAAAATCTATCAATCGAGCATACGTTTTAAAAATGTGCAAAAGCATGCTCATCAATCCCCCTCCCAAATCTATTAAACATAACCGTTTAAAACGAGGATAATCTTTGATAGTTACAAAAATTTAATATAAAAATCATAAAATAATAATTTTTATATAAAATTTTATAATTTTTTTTACAAAAAATTGTAAATACGTATGAATTTTGTGTGTAATAAATCTAAAAAGTTATGATTTAATTATTTGAAATTATATAAAAATTTCTAAAAATTTTCTCATCTTATGTAAAAGTTATAATTTTCAATAAAAAATTACAAAAAATATTACATATTAATATAAAATTTTGAATACATGTTGAGGCATAATCTTTGAAATAATATTTTTTATATTTAAAAATAATTTTAACTAATAAGTAAATTAATAGTCTATTGGATTAATTCAATTGAAAGGTTTGTTCTCTTTGATCATTTATATTTTAGGTTTGATTTTCACTATTAACAATCTTAAGAAATGAAATAATTTATAAATATCATTATAAACTCATAATGATGTCAATATCCAAATCTTGGAGTAAAATAATATGTCCTATTTCAAAATTTTTTGATAAAAAATTAAATTGACTCTCATAATCCCAAACTCTCAAGTAAGTGTGGTATAGGGTGAAAAGCTTAAATAGTACAACAAAAAAAAAAATCACAAAATTCGAAAAGGAATTTGACAAAATTATGTGTATGAGTAGTTACTTCATACCATTATTGCAAGTTGTCCAATTGGAGGAAACCCATTATTTTCAGACGGCTGAGTTGCCATTGGAGCAAATAGATCTCTCTTTTGCATAAAAAGAATGAGAACATGTCTATTGACAATATTGTCCTCACCCGTTGCCCCAAATATGCCCCTTTTGGTTTATAGTCCATCTATGATAAAGGTTTTCAAAGAAAATAAATTACTAATAAATACCACAATTTCATCGAATGCTAATAAAAAGTACACTTCCATTGCTATATTTACTTGATTGGATTCATATTAGATGTACAGACAAATAATAAATTTTACTAAAAAAAGGATTATTTCAATTAATATAAACTAAATGTATGGATTTATATTTTAATTCATATATATAATTTTGAATTTATTATAAAACAATTCATGTCAAATTTTAAATATATATACATACTTATTTGTATTTAATTTATATTTTATCTTGGTATTCTCTTGTTACTATCAATGATTATATCTTATTTTATTATTTTTTTGTTTGATTTTATATATTTATATTGTCATTAAATTTTGTTAGGATGTTGTAAAACAAGAAATAAATATTTTTATTAAATTAGAAGATGTTGTAAAATTACTTTTAAAATATTTAAAGATATTTAAATTATTGAAATTGATAAAAAAATATGTTCCTTCATGTTTAAAGTTTAAAAGTAAAAAAAAAAATAGATTATAGTTTAGATTATTTTAGTATACTAAGTAACCCTAAAATAAAATTATGTTAATATCAAATAATAACATATATATAAATTAATAAATGATTTTTTTAAATGGCCATAAAAATATGTATATTATTTCTTCCATAATAATGAACATGAAATAAAATATATATTTATTTTAAAAAATAAGATTTATACAAATATTTAATAAAAATTTATTTGAAAATTTATTTCAAAATTTAATTTTTATATAATGTTAAAGTAAGATTAATACAAGTTAAGTTTTACTTTAAAATATAAACATTTTATTTATTTTATAATATTAATACATTAAACGTAGGAACTTATCTTTAGTTTATTTGAAATAATATGAATAAAAGTAGAAAAAATAATAAATACATTTTTTAAGTTTATTTGAAATAATAAAAATATAATTAAAAAAAATAAATATATTTTAATTGTTTACAATCACTGATAAAAAGAGAGTAAAATATTCTAAAATGAATGATAAAAATGGAGAGGGGAGGTACCATTTTTCCATGTATATGATAATGGCCACCAAAGGAAGTCAATCACTAATAAATACCACTTTTCCAAATAATTGCCATTGCTTAGGGCAAAATTCCACATACTTTTAGACCATCACATGCCTCCATCGTCTCAAATATCATAGAAATCACTAATTAATTGTGCGCTTTCCCTACTCCTGAGTCCTAAAACAATGGCAGTCAAAGATAAGATCTTTTCAATTTTGGTGGGTGCTACTTGCCATGGGGGCCGGTAATTTTGACGACAAATGATGGTGTTTGTGTCATTTCGGGCAATCCCATGGCTCCCCTTAACTGTCTCAGTTGATTTGCGGTGGCTATATATACAGTTCTCCATTTCCCTCTCTCAAGAGACTCCAAATCTCTAGAAAGTTTGCGTCTTCCAAATTTTGTCTGAAAAGTCTTTCTCTTGTCTTGGTCTTTCTTCTTCTTATTCTTTTCTCTGTTTTATTGTCTTCCTGGGTTGATCTCTGTGGATCATACACTAATTTGTAAGTTGATTCTCCTCCCTGCTTTTTTCTCAGATCATTCGTTCTTGTTGTGGTGAATTTTTGTGATCTGCATTTTGCCCATTTTGCTTAATTGTCTGAAAATAGTCGACATTTGGTTTATTGGGGACTATTTGTTATCTGGGTATTGCTCTGTTTTGGTAGATCTGTGATAATTTTGATAATGATTGTTGGTCATGGTTTTTTGATTCTTGATTTGTTATTGTAGTGTCTACTACTTTGATCTTTGCTCCGTATTAGTATTTCATCCGAAACAAGTGAAAAAAAAGGAAAATCATATCTTTGTGTGTATGTTAAAATGGTTTAGTATGGAATTTAAGTTGATTGGATGCCTAAATCTAATTAATGATTTTGGTTGCGAAATTTGTTGCATTTTGTATTGTCTGTACTGGATCTGAGTCCTGATTCTCTGTTGGTATCTTTTTTATGTTGATTTCCATGCATTCCATTGCTCACAAATGGTGGAAGCAGGTAAAAAAAATCCAAGCTTTACATGTTATGTTGTTGAGTTTCCTAGGTGCTGCTTCCAGCAATTCATTGTAGAATGACGTAAAACTTTATCAAGAAATGTGTTGATTTTTTTCCTCTCCTTTTCTTCTTCTTCTGATGACTTCAAATGAGCATTGGAGCAATGATTGATTGATCATTTACTTATTGATGGACAATTCCTCACAACTCTGTCCTTTTTTTTGCCCCCAGACTTCAGCTTTCTATATAGGAGGCTGTACTGTTTATGATAATACGTATACTTTTATGATTGTGTTATTCCACATTGTTTTATTCTATTCAATAAAAAAATGTTTTCTGGTCATGGTTCTCTAATTTGATATATTGTGACATGTGTTTTTTGTTTTATTATTTTTGTTGCAGCAGTTGCTTGATATGGCTGGCTATACACCAAAGAATATCCTGATCACTGGGGCAGCTGGATTTATTGCATCTCATGTTGCCAATCGGCTTGTCCGGAGCTACCCGGACTATAAAATTGTTGTTCTTGACAAACTTGATTACTGTTCCAACCTGAAGAACCTCATCCCCTCAAAATCTTCTCCCAACTTCAAGTTTGTGAAGGGAGATATTGGAAGTGCTGACCTTGTCAACTACCTTTTGATTACTGAGTCTATTGACACAATTATGCATTTTGCTGCTCAGACCCATGTTGACAACTCCTTTGGTAATAGCTTTGAGTTCACCAAGAACAACATTTATGGCACTCATGTCCTATTAGAAGCCTGCAAAGTCACCGGCCAGATCAGAAGGTTCATTCATGTGAGCACAGATGAGGTCTATGGGGAGACAGATGAGGATGCTGTTGTCGGAAACCACGAGGCTTCTCAGCTTCTTCCAACAAACCCATACTCTGCAACAAAAGCTGGAGCAGAAATGCTTGTCATGGCATATGGTAGGTCATATGGATTACCTGTCATCACAACACGCGGGAACAATGTTTATGGGCCCAACCAATTTCCTGAGAAGTTAATTCCAAAGTTCATCCTCTTGGCAATGCAAGGCAAGCCTCTTCCCATTCATGGGGATGGTTCTAATGTCAGGAGTTATTTATACTGTGAAGATGTTGCGGAGGCTTTTGAGGTTATCCTTCACAAGGGAGAAGTTGGCCATGTTTACAATATTGGGACTAAGAAGGAGAGGAGAGTTATTGATGTTGCCAAAGATATATGCAGACTTTTCTCAATGGACCCAGAGAAGAGTATAAAATTTGTGGACAATAGACCATTTAATGACCAGAGATACTTTCTGGATGATCAAAAGCTGAAGAATATAGGCTGGGCCGAGAGGACTGTTTGGGAAGAGGGGTTGAAGAAAACCATGGATTGGTATATCAAGAATCCTGATTGGTGGGGTGATGTCACCGGGGCATTGCTTCCTCATCCAAGGATGTTGATGATGCCTGGTGGGATGGAGAGACATTTTGATGGATCCGAAGATGAAAAATCTGCATCCTATGTCTCAACTAATACTAAAATGCTGGTTCCATCTCCCAAGAGCGCTGGCACTCCACAAAAACATCCTTTCAAGTTTTTGATATATGGTAGGACAGGGTGGATCGGGGGTTTGCTGGGGAAACTTTGTGAAAATCAAGAGATTCAATATGAATATGGAAAAGGGCGTCTAGAGGACCGTTCATCACTCTTGCTAGATATTCGGAGTGTGAAGCCAACACATGTTTTTAATGCTGCTGGAGTGACTGGCAGACCAAATGTTGACTGGTGTGAATCTCATAAAGCAGAAACAATTCGCACTAATGTAGCGGGTACTTTAACCCTGGCTGATGTCTGCCGAGAGCATGGGCTTTTGATGATAAATTATGCTACTGGGTGTATATTTGAGTATGATGCAAAACATCCCGAGGGTTCTGGCATTGGATTTAAGGAGGAAGACAAACCCAATTTTGCTGGTTCTTTCTATTCCAAAACTAAGGCTATGGTAAGTTTGCTTACATGATATGCCTTTTAATATCTTTCCATTTTGAGATTATTATAATAAAATTTTGTTTTCATTTTGATTAGGTTGAAGAGCTTTTGAAGGAATATGATAATGTGTGCACCCTCAGGGTTCGCATGCCAATTTCATCTGACCTCAACAACCCGCGCAACTTCATTACTAAGATCTCGCGATACAACAAGGTAGTCAACATTCCAAACAGCATGACTATCTTGGATGAACTTCTGCCTATTTCAATTGAGATGGCAAAGAGAAACTTGAGGGGCATCTGGAACTTCACAAATCCTGGGGTTGTGAGCCACAATGAGATCCTTGAGATGTACCGGGACTACATTGATCCAAGCTTCAAGTGGAATAATTTCACGCTTGAAGAGCAAGCCAAGGTGATTGTCGCTGCTCGAAGCAACAACGAAATGGATGCTTCTAAATTGAAGAAGGAATTCCCGGAGTTGCTTCCCATTAAGGAATCACTAATCAAGTATGTCTTTGAACCAAACAAGAAAAGCAGTAAAAAATAAGCAGCATTATGCTCAAGACATCACAGCTAGCTCTAGCTGCATCATACGCTGGGCAATATAGTATTTAGTTCACTCATTATTCATTGTTATAGGGGGTAATCAGTTATTCTGTATAATAATTGGGTTAGAAAGTGTTAATTTCAGCAGCTTTGTTCTAGTCTTTAGCATCCCCATAAAAAATAGGTGCTTCATAATATGCTGTTGTCAGCCAACTTTTCAGGGGCAACGTATTGCATCCTGTACAACTTTGTATTCTTCAATTAGTCAGTTTTATCCAATTGGTGGCTTATACTTGCTTTGTCACTGCCTTGTTTACTGTAATGGATGCAATTGAGATTTTCATACTGGAGAATTACTTATATATTCCAGTTATAACACACTCTCATCTAATAAAAATAAGACAAATAGAAATAAGATAATTATAATTTTTGATGTCTTGAAAATTGAAAATTATAATTTCTAATACATGTGAGCCTTACAAAATTGAATGAATAATAAACCTGGCAATTATTTTTTTCTTCACAGTAATGTAGCTACCTATCCATACACAATCACACCCAATCATGGTGGTGGAATTCTTAGATTCAGTTTATATAAGTTATGTAGACTTTGACCGAGTTAATTATAAAATGAGACATAATTATTAGTTTCCACTCTTAGCAGCTATTGAGACAGCACAAGGGCTAGGTTAGTTTGGGTTAAGATTCAACCTGACAAATTTTTTATTTTTTTCTGCCCCAAGCAGATCCAAACCATAAAGTACATAGTTGGTTTGTTTTTTGGTTTTTTAACAAACTTGGGTTGCTTGTCCACTTGTTTGTGAGAATGAGTGAGCTGGTTGTGTTGGCATGAGAATGGATGCAGATTTTTCCTTGCAACTGTAATTCTGTAAACAAATATTATTTAGTATAGTTTGGTGGATTGGCTTAGTTTACAAAAATTAAAATTTTGACTATTTTGATTTGGTTTGGCCCGTTTGGGGGGTTGGACATTCCAAATCAATCGAACTGTCAACCCAGCAATTTAATTTTAAGGTTAGAACAATGTCGTTTTTCCACATGAAAGATTAAACTGAATTTAATGACTGTGATGTTAAACTATTTGTATCACTGATGAATAGATTATGGGTAATGTAGAATTCAATTAAATAGGATGTATGCATAATTTTGTATTGTAGCCTTAAATGAAATCCAACTCTAGAACCATTGTAGTTCAAGCCTCCAACAGGAGAAGAAAAAGAAAATAACCTCAATGCTATTAATGTCATATCATACTAAACATTAGCGCAGGATGATTCAATTCTCTATAACTGAAAAAGATAGTGAAAAAAGGATGATTATTATTAGCATTATTACTACAACTACATGAGGTTCAACATGTCAATCTACAGGAGCAGAGGAACTTTGGATCATTACCAAACTGGTAGGGACCAGAGAAGAATCATGAAATGCAATAGCTGTTGTGCGGGAGAGGAAGTAAAACTTCAATGCAATGAAGCTTATGAAGATCCAAAATATATGTACAACAAATTCTGTGAGACTAAAACTAGAAAGCTAGAAAACCTACAATACGGTCCTTATCTTTCAAATATCAATTTTTGCAGGCCTCAACTTTTTTCTAGGGAGGGGTTCGAAAATTGAAGGATATGATGTCCCAATTTCTTGAACTGCAAGTAAGGCATAATATTTTCAATTCGAGAATGAGAGGTTCTTAGCCGACGATGCATCCGCCAATTCCTTCAGAAATGAGACAACATCATCTGATGTTCCGAGTGTATACCGAGCATTTGTTCGAGTTCTGCCGACAGCACAAGAGAAGTAGTTCTCCTTCTTGAGGTCAAGAACACTCCATGAGATCTTTTCGGGTGCTGGACGCCGGGTCGAAGCATTAACATGATTTGTGGCTTTCTTCTCAGAATTCGGCAGTGGCCTTTGTGCTTTAGTTTGAGGTGATTTTGTTCCGTTTTTACCAGCTGATGGAACTTTCAAAGATGATCTCCTGTCACCAGGCAACTTAACTCCATCTGTTGCCCTGGTTCTTGGGAGACCCACAGTATCACAAGGTAGCTCTGGCTCAAAAAAGGTATATACATCTTCATCCTGCAGCAGTCAATACTGTTAAATTTTGATTTACTACATTGTATTTATCATTTATTAAATAATAATGATCAGTAAAAAAGGTTCAATGGAATGTCAACTACAAGTTGACCACACTTCTTGAAAGCTTATCTAAGCAAGTTTCTTTTTTGATAAATAAGAAAATTCCGTGCATCTTAAGGTCTTCTGAGAGAAAGGTGCAAAATCAGCAGTCATTGTTACATATTGATTGTTAATTGAACAGCATAATATTGTAAAGGTTGGGATTTTGATTTCTAAGCATATGCCACATAGTCTTGCATTTTATGGGGAAAAGTTCTCAGTCAAATATTGACATGCATGCAGCCATACTTAAGCAGCACATAACAGAATTACTATACGAGACAGATAGCATATAAACAAAGGTTTGCAAATATATAATATTGAATGAATGAAAATACAATCACCTTCCCTAGAAAATGTCCTATAGAAAGGACATAATCAATTGGTGTTGTCATGGATTTGCTGTGAACTATCTCACCCAGAATCCGGTCAATAGCTGCTCCCTGATCATATGAAGCATTTGTTTATAGTAGTTAATTAATCAGGAAAAAAATATTTCTGTTAACAAAAGAAATAAGAATGGTTAATTATTAGAATTATGAGGTCACCTTTGTAACACCAACAGCTCGAACCTCAACAGATCGGCTGCCTTGAACAACATCGACTGATGCATTAGAAATTGGACCCGTCCAGAGATGCTGCAGCATGTCCCTGGCTTGAATTTTCCCAAATTCAACATCTGCAATTGTCATGCAAGGATAGGAAATTGAAGAGAAAGCAGACAACAAAAAGAGAAAAAAGGTTCCAAAAACAATTTAAGCACCTGAATATTTGTAATTCCATACAAGTGAGGTTTCCCGTGGTTCAAAATGTGACCGTGGTGTTCTCTCTGTGAAGTACTCAAAAACATGCTGAAAGCACAGAATCAGCATTGTAAATTAAAAGAATGAAGGAAAGGAACAGTAGGAAGAATTGAAACTTCAATATAAGCACCTTCACGCTGTCAACCCATTCCATATTCAAATGCTCAGGCATCGTTGTCATCCATTCTCCCCTTGTAAGGCGTAAAAACATACCATTCTCTGCTGCCAACCACACATCATACTGCCCAAAGTTCTGTAACAGCACTAAGTTAAAAATTGGATCAAGTAATTCAAAACAATAAGAAGGAGATCGCCGATATTTACATCATCAAGGACAACTCTTTCACTTCCACTGAGGACAACAACGGTGGTCTTTGGATCACTGCAAAGAACTGTCAGAGGTTGTTTCAATTCTGGATGCACCTTGAGCTCCATTTCTTTTATCTGATCACCCTTTTTGTCAACCGGCTCGGTTATAGTTGCATTGAATCCCTATATTTTGTAACACCACAATCAATACGAAATCTTAGTATAAAAAGTTCATAATTGATGCTTGAAGTCTGTAATTCATTATTAGTGAAAGATGAAAGAACAGATTAAAAGCATCCATTTCTTCATCGATTATGCTTTTTTCTTCAAGGGTCACAAAATAATTAACAGCTCGATATTTGAAATTAACTAATTACTTCCAACTAAACCAGGAACTGATCTGGCACTTTGCTTCTATATACACCCTTTTGCCCTTTTATCCACTATCCAGGAATGACACAATAAATGGCTGATAGTACTGACACTGAGAAAAGGGATGAAAGACAAGGAAGCATAGAATAAGATTTTTCTGATTGAAATATATATAAAGAATATACAAGCTTCAAAGAGAAACAACTTACCAAAATGAGTAAACGATTAGTTGAGTGCAGATAACGATCAATTGCAGTCTTGGTTGGAAGTGGGGGAGGAACTTGCCTTGTCCTCAATTGTGCCTCCACAACAGTATCATTTAATTCACTGCAAATTATTTAAAAGACAAATTTCATTTTCACAGCGTGCATTTATCCTAAATTTCAGGCAATAGACCCATAATATTTTTTGTTATAAATTCAAACAGCATCTGCATGTGTTTCTTCTAGTCCTAAAGGTAAAATAGACACAAAAGATGCTTTCCTCTGTTTGGCAGATGTGGTCAGTAGCAACAAAAGCTTAAAAATATAGGTTGTGATTATAATGTAGGTAACAAGTGCTATCAGATATGCATACCTTACAAAAGTTTCTGCCCATTGCTGAGCAGTATGTGTTGTCACATGTAAATAGTTATGCTTGTGTCGTTTCTCTCTTTCATCAGGTGACATATTCAGAGCCTGGGCAATAGCAGCAGCAACTTCTGTGATGTTCCAGGGATTAACCAGAATTGCTCCAGCACCTAAAGATTGTGCAGCACCAGCAAACTACAAGAAATGTAATAAATTCTGGTATCAATATGTATCTAAGTAAGGGCATAGATATGAAACAAAGACTATTTAAACAGACAAGAGATGAAGCTTGATATTAAACAATCATTTTAACATGACTTGAAACTAAAATATCCATTTGTCATCTATCCAAATTCTTTATCCAATAAAAGATTGAGCAATGTAAGTGCAGAGAGTTGCAAGAGGCTTAGCATTGGAAGTAAAAGAAGCCTTTTATTTTGTGACTTAACAAATTTTACTTGTAAGTATGCATGAGCTAACAGATTATGCTGTTTAGGATGTCTATCATGTGTCAAGGCAAGATTTCACAATGCCTGCACTGCGAGAAAAAGGTTGAAGGTGTAGGTGGTGGTCAGAATGTGGCTTTCAACAGGTATTAAAGAGGCAAGCATATTTACAAAATATGAAGTAGGTCTCATTAGAAATAAATAGAATTATGGCTCAAAGACAATAATTCATGTTGAACATAAACTGAAGCGAAACTAAAACTACAAAACAATATCTAATAAGTCTCTGAAGTTACTTCACTAAGAATGAGAACGCCTTTCTTTTCTTCTTGGCAGGCCACATATTCATAACTGACAAGATTCATTCCATCCCTCAAAGATGTGACAAGTGCTACATCTGGTAAGAAATAGAGGGTAGTGATACACTATTAGTAAAAACCACATTGAAAATTACCCAAATACCAGCAATAACAAATATTAATGTTCCAAAGACAGTTTGTCTGCAATGCAGTAAATAGAGCTCAACAGACTTAAGCAGTGCGCTAATAGTCTAACACAAAAGCAAGATGTAAGAATGGAATAAAAAAGACAATATTTTCTCTTCTCTTGCAAAGCATCAAAGGAAGATTGATATCCTGAGGATGCCATTTTAATTCCATAAAATACCATGAAACCTTAAAAATCATCTCCAAAATCAGGCTGAAAAAATGGAAGTTTCATTTTATATGAAGAAATAAATATTTGAACTAATTAGATAAGAATGTTTAACAATTTGACACCAGGAATTTCAGAGAGCATTAGGATAGACTAATCAACAAAGTAGGAAGACTCATATCAAAGGATCATTCCCAGGAAAGCTCTCCGTCAAAACATATATTTAATAACGTAAAGCACATAAAGTTTTACCTGTAACAGCATACAAAGCACAGAGTGCATGAAAGTCAAGAGTGCGATCCTGCAGATAGAACAAATTACGTTGGATTATAGCAGAGTCTTTTATAAGCTCAAGCCTAATGACAGATAACGAATGTGATCAGAATAACTATGAATTTCAATACATATGTCTAATGACATTTACAAACCCTTATTGATCAAGCACTTAAAGCTCATAGCAAGGCACAAAACCTCTATTCTTGGTTATAGTTATTTTCAGTTCAGACATGCACTGTGTGCTTAATTTATTGAGATGATCATTGAGATAGGAACGCACCAGATGATGTATAGGAACAGCAGTTAATGTTCCAAATCTTCCATTAATACGACCAACAATCTCATGAACCTGGCTTGTGAGCTTTTGATCTGTGAAAATACAAGCAACATAACTTAATAATCATGATTCCAAAGATATAACATACATGAAGCATAGCAAATACTTTAAAAGCCAGCTAAAAATGCTTCTACAGAAACACTACCTCAAATAGCTAGGAAAGACTAGTAGAACTCAACCACAGCATAAACAAGTAAGAAGTTGCAGAGTGGATAAATAGCAATATAGTGGTGCTATAAATTGTAAAGTCAATATTTAATAAAGTGATTTTATTAATATGATAAGTTTTTAAATGAATTTACAATACAACAAACTCCTTAGCCAGTATGGTATTTTTAGAATACGGAGAGATTTCTCAGAAATTGTTTACTTCCTTCTGTTTTGTCCATTTTATCTAGCAGTAAATATGTATGTAGGATATTCAAATGAAGAAAATCTCGTCATATGCAACACAACAGAAAAGTATGCTAATCAAAATAATTAGCAACAAATAGACAGTTAAACAATAATTAGGAAAGTTATTGAATCCTATTATAGTATATATTATATGCTTCAGCTTGTTCAGAGGTCACTACTCGTCCTTTGTTAAATTGGGATCATAGTAAGTCTATTCTACGAGGCAAGGCAACATACGTATGTTTCCATAACTACAACATCTTTACATTATTGTTAGAAGAAGCAAGCTGATTAGCTGAAAACATATTGCAACAACTGAATAAATATTCCTTTAATAGCTTTTAAAGTAACTGATGCAATTGACTGTGTCCAGCAAAGGTGTTTGAAAATGTTTGTGATATTGCAAGCAATAAACATCAAAAAGCCCCACTCTGGTTGCACAACAATCAGTATCTTTAGTTTTAACTCAATTCATTATTCCATCAGTGAGTTTACAAAAAATGCATCATGCAGAATTCAGTGAGCCTCAACTTTCAACAATGAGTATAATTTTCTATCTTAATGAAAGATATGGATCACACAGATTCCAGATTTCAGTATGTTCCATTGTCACAGAACATTTTTAAAATTTTATTGAAAACATCATAGGGAAAATTATTCAACCTTCAACTTGAGAAAAGAGAAAAAAAAAAAAGAAAAAAGAAGAAAGAAACGGAAAAACTGAAAAAGAGAAGCCTATATTACAGCTTAATAAGTTGTATTAGGCACATGAGCAAGAGAAAGTTGTATAAGTCGCAAGTAGCATACACTCAGGAACGTCTGTTCTTGTTGGCACAGCAATTTGAAGCAGAACTACTTTATCACGCCAAAAAGGATTCTCTTCCAGAAACTTTTCAAATGCTAGAATTTTTTGAGGAATTCCTTTAATCATATCAAGGCGATCCACTCCTAACATTACCTGTCATGTCACAAAGATGTTAGTTAATAAAGCCAAATAACAACTAAACTAAATTAGAACTTTTCTTGAAAAAGAATATTGCAACATCTGATACCAAACAACTACAAATTATTGAAACCAAGACCTACAAACAGAGAGTCTTAAACACTAAAGTTTCCCATCATTGGAAGAAAGCAACATTGAAAGAAAGGTGTATTAAAATTAAAAAAAAAAAAAAAATCTTAAAAATCACACAGCCATAAAATTGGTATATACTTGCTGTAGTTCGAGGTTTATAAATTTCAACATACAGACAGGTTGGTAGAAGGATCTGATCAAGAAACACATTATAACAGATTATCTGCTAATGTTTGACCCTCCTAAATAGTAAGAAAAATTAACTTTGTTATGCATAGCTTTTCCCCCTAAATCATTTTTTTCATTTGAATATATACAAGAGAACATCAATAAATTTGAAGGCATAATGCCCAAAATTTTGAGTAAAGACGATGGTTCCAGCTTCTTAACAACTTTTGCTCTAACCATTTTACATAATGCATTTCACAAACAAACACAAATAAAATGATGAATTCCTAAACGATTTCTAACTCAATCAACATAGCCATGACTCTGACATTCATAATTTGTAACCATAAAGATGAAAAAAAAACATAAATTGGCAATTAATTCACACATAATAAGGTCAAAATATAAGAACCACAGAGAATATAAAGGAAACAACACATATAAAAGATATACCTTTCTCCCTTTAAATCTTTCTTTTAATTCTTTGATATGATCCTTAACCTGAGGAAGGTCAAGTGCTCGTAAGAACCGATCTGCATCTATGCCAATTGGAAACTGACATCCAAGGCCAGAAGAAATAAAGTTAGCATTCGTATTTACAAATTTATAATGTTAATGGTCAAAGATAAATATATACAGTTTCATTCAAAAAACTTCCTTTCTTCCTTCCATTTTTTCTCAATTTGGTGTTATGAGTCCTACAAATAATTTTAAACGACCCCAGACAGAACAGAGCAAGAGTTATCCTTTAGACAATTTAATAGAGAACATACTGCAGCAACTCGAGTCAGCCTCCCTTGATCCTCAACCCCGTCAGGTGTGCCCTCGAGCCCAAGTATACGAGTACAAGCACTAACAAAATGCCGTGCATAATCATAGGTGTGAAAACTGTTCAAGGGAAATTACATTAAATTAAGCCAGAAGCAATGACAATAACAGAAAGACAACTACCAATGGAACAATGAAGACAAGAAAAGTAAAAATAAAACATGTAAACGAAGGAAATTGGTAATTAAAATATAATGCAAATAAATAGGCAACAGAGCACTACCTTTTTGAAAACCATTTTCATTTGAACATGATTCTGTTTATGTGTTTATAAGAACAAGCACCGGTTTAACACCCAGACTGGCCAGTCATTTTTTCTTTTGTAACCATTAATTTGACCACAGAAAATGAAAGCTCTTAATATTTGACCACATTCCTTAGCCTTTTGATAATGCTAGATGAAGGAAATTGACAATGAAGAAAATGCCACATGACTTTAACGGCTCATGGAGGATAATATCCCACTTTCATAGCAAATCAGTCAAATGAAAAGAAACAATATTATCATTGTCCAAAAGTGTTAAGTTTTCCTATTGTATTAGATCATAATATTCTATATCGTATATTCATAGAACCTTATTAATTTTATCTGCAAGAAGGCTCAGAAAGTGGAACTAAAGCTTCCTTCTTTTTAAGATGTATGGACAAGATGCAATGGCCTTTATCTGAAGTACAGAGGAAGTATTCTGTTAGCTGTAGTTAAAACCATCAATTACACAGATGGTTTGACACTGGAAATGCTCAAATGGTATTTGATGATCATCCAATGGAGAGTTTGTCATCAATATATTGCTAGTTTTTGACAAAGGGAGAATTAAATGGTCAATGTATGGTATAGTATCCCAAACTGTTTAAAGGGTCTCATGATCAAATCTTAATTCAAATGCATCTCATTTAAGTAGCAAAAGTACAACCGAACTGACAAAATCATAGTAATGACTAAAAAGAACCATTTTAAAAGATCAAATTGTGACTCACCCAACTAAATCAGCTGCAAGAACAGAATGCAGGAGCTCTGAACGAGATGGAAGTGTCCTATGAATTTCGGAAGATGGAAATGGGGTGTGGAGGAACCAACCGACTTTCATTTTGCTGTTATATTCCTTTAAGCATTGCGGAAGAAACATAAGATGGTAATCATGACACCAAACGACATCACCCTCTTCATAGTGCTTGTTCACAACATCAGCAAACATTTGGTTGGCTTTCTTATATGCAGTAAACTGAGACTGGAAATTGCGTGTGGTTGCAAGACGGTCTTCTTGTGGAAGTCCAAGGTAATGAAAAAGGGGCCACAAGATGTTGTTGCAGTAGCCATTATAATATTGATGAACAATCTCTTCATCAAGAAATACTGGTATACACCTCTGCAGTGTAGGTAACAATTAATATAGATGAACAAGAAGATCCATAAAGGATTTAGTCTTTTACAGCATATAATTAATATACAGATGAAACAAACCAGGGGAATGCATACTTAGTAATAACAACTGCAACAATTACTATTCAGAGAGAAAAGGGAGAGGCAGACAGAATGGGTACCATTTCAGCCAAGGCTTTAGTAAGTGCCTTTTGTCCAATCTCATCTGGCACATTGACACCAGCCCAGCCAATCCACCTTGCCTCAAATTCCTTCACACCTTTGTTAAAATGTTAAAGAATCTCATCATTTTAGATACCTCTTGCAGATAAGTATACCAAGCTATCTCTAGAATCGAATACTAAAAACTTCAGAGTATCGCACTTTTCAAAATCATGCAGAGTAAACCACCAAATTCATTCCCTATAGATTAAATTGATATCAAATTAGTCCTAAAAATGTGCTTACATCAATATAACATCAAATACTAGAAAAACTACATCAAATAATATCAAATTAAAAAGAAAACTACTTTAAATTAGTCCTAATTCAATGTAATTTTTTGAAGTTAACATTAAATTGATGTAACAGAGATTACTTACTCGTTCAAGGATGAATTTAGCGGTTTACTCTGTTACTTGCAAGATAAAAGGAAACAGGAAATAAAGAGTAAACATATGAGAGCCAAGTCTCTTCTTACCTAAAAGAGCGGTCACTAGACCGCCAGCACTTATCTCCAGAGACCAGGAATCTTCACCTCTCCTAACTGCAGAGACAGGCAACCTGTTAGCCACCACCAAAAGCCTTTGCCTGATGAATGGCCTCTCATCTTGCCTTTCACACAACTCACTAAGCGCCCCATCCAGGAATTGCTCATTGCATGATAATTTAATTGCTCTCACGCGCAGGTCATTCTCAAAAGCCTCAGTAATCCTATTGTTATTATCAGCTGACTCATTCAAATGAGAAGCATTCCTGCTACTTTTTCTTAGCTCTCTTTCTCTCAAGAGTCTTTCAAGACGACCTGGGTAGTGATTGGAATTACCGTTATACTTATTCCCAGGCATACGTCAGTCTGGAAGCCAACCCTTAAATATCAAACTCCTAAAAGCAACTTCCGATCCCCTGCATTTTGTTGAGTGGATTAAATTTGACTGAAATTTCACTAAGCACAAAGAAAATTTCGGAATCATCCCCAATTCAGTTGCTTATAAAACAGGGGTTCATAGCAGTGAATTTAAGACTTAAGAGCAATATAAATTCTTTCTAATTAGACAGATAGAAACTTTGCAAGGAAATCAAGCATGTAAAGAGGATAGAATATATTCCAAATGGCAATGAAGAAAAGTCTTCTAAGTTCTAGTAAGGTTCTACAAAGTATGGTAGGAAAAACGAAAAGTACGAATAGAAAAAATGGGATCCACAGAGAATTAGAATACAGAAGGAAACAGGATAGGCTTTAGTCGGTGTCTCGTTACTTGGGCCATCAAGTTTGAAAAAAAATTGAAATTTTACATTCATAATACCAAATATGTAAACATCAGCTTTCCGAGGTAGATTACTGGAAAACAGACAGGAATGGGTACGAAGGAAGGAGACAAGCAGAATCCACGGGAGTGTGTTTGGTTCATTGCAGGATTATGGAAAGCAACATCGTTCAGATGAAATAACAAACACATTGCATGAAAGGAAATAGTGAAACCAGTCGAAAAATAACACACTTTCTCAGCTTATGCTGAGAGTTCAATAAAATCCCAACACTTCTGAAAACACAAAGAAATTCAGGAACAACCTTCAATGACAACTCGGGAGAGAATGTCGGCGGGACCTTAAACATGCAGTGTTTGTGTTTTCTAAAGCAAGTGAACAAATATGTGGGGAGAAAGTGAGAAATCTGCAGAAATTGAATGACTGTGAAATGACAAAGTGAGAGCCATGCAATGCAGGGCACCTCGAGAGATGGTTACAGCAACCGAGCAATGTTTTCTGATCACGGTAACTCATAATTTATTTTATTTTATAGATTACAGAGAAACTAAGACTCGTTGAATTACGCGGCAAAGTCTGGCAGTTTTCGGCAGCCTTTTCCGGGTGTCTCTATTCAGTGCCGGGCACCAATGTGATATTGAAATTTAAATTTTTAAGATTAAATTAATTTCTAGATTTTTATAATTCATTTTCATTAAATATTTAAATTTAAAAAATGTTAGGCAAAATTATACATAGCCCCGTAAATTTAGGCTTTGTGCAATTCATTTTCTATAATTTGAAGTTTTGAACTCATCAATGCAATCTAAACTAATAGTTACATTAATGGGTGGACACAATTTTATTCGATTTTATTAACATTTGTCAATTTTAATAGTAGAAATAGGTAATGTGACATGTATGTAATTTGTTTAAATTTTATAACAATAGAACAGCCACCTTATATTTTTAACGAAAATTAGTGTAAAAATTAGGTTTTTTTTTTTTTTTTTTAAAAAAGATCAAGAGAAAGAATAAGATAACATAAATAAAAATTCTAATATTTATAATATTTAGGCTTCACAAGGTAGAAGAATAAGTTAAAATTGATGTAATGTGAATAAAAAAGAAACGTAAAGCTTATGCAAATAATAGTTATACATTATCGAACTTTATATCACAAGGTTAAATTACACAATGCCTACATATAGTTCAAGAAAATCCTTATAATTTAGTCAAAATTTATGTATAATTTATTTTCTTTTTCAATTAGATATATGATATCAATTTATCAGTTAAATTAAAAATGGTTGGCCTGCATATTTTTCATGAGGGTTGCTCTTCAATTTCTACGTGCTGATTATTTAAGTTTAGAAGCTTTTTGTACAAGTTTGACGAGTTTCCCATGTGTTTTGGTGTTTTCATTGTAAAAAGGATGAACTCTATGTCAACTAAAGCTCACGGATGGTTGTTTTGCTTGCTTGAAGACCTTTTCACTATGGACAAAATTCATACTACATGTGAATCTATATTAAACATCAACGCTCTTTTCTAAGGATAAAATACATCAACATTATATTTTTAGTAATGTATATATAATTCTTAACTTTTAAAATGTATATTTCATCTTTTTATACTTTAAATTATGTGTATTTTACTTTTCTACTTTTCTCTCACGA
>JANHAO010008836.1:0-18901 GCA_026873985.1 Saraca asoca | reverse complement strand
GTCTTTTTTTTCACAAAAACTTTCCCATGCCATGGGAAACTAAGATTCCCAACCCCCCCATGGGAAAGTTTTTGTGGGAAACTTGATAAAAACTTGGCAAAATTGATTCCTGGGAATCCTAATTTCTTGGGAATGTTTTTTTAGAAAAATGCTACCAAACATGGGAAACTTTGTTTCCCAACTTAAGATTCCTAGGAAATAAAAAAGTTTCCCAACTTAATGTTTTTTTTTTTAATATCATGAGTTTAAATCAAAATAGTTAAGTAATTTATTATTTCTTCTATGTAAGAAAATTCAAAAATATCATATACCTTATGCACTGCACTAAGGATGCCTGTTTTTTTTTTAAAAATTGCACTAAAGACGCTTTTGTTTCATGGTAAATATTTTTTTTAAAAAAAATTCTCAAATAGTAATGTTACAACAGTGAGAATAACAAGTTTTACTTTGAAGTAATGAATATTATTTTTTGTCATGTAATTTCATGTATAAAATTAAATAAATAAAATATTTTTATAATTTTAATTTTACAATAATCATAAAAATAATTATATAAGAACTTTTTTAAAAATATATATATATATTTCAACAAAAGAAATGGATTTATAAATGAAAATTTGAATGGTACAAATATCATTTTTATCGTATGCCATACAACAAAATAAATTTGGGTCATCAATTTATTATTCACAAATTCCAAGCCTTTGATCGAATACAATCTACAACCCAAAGAAGTTTTTGTTTTGTTTGATTTATTTATTTATTTATTATTTTTCTTAGATACACATGTCTACTTCCTAAACGGTCTCAAATTTAATTTCAACAACTGGATTTAGCTTTTTTTAATTAGAAAAAAAATAAAATAGCTTTCAATTTTATGGTAGTTAAATTTTACTCTCTATTAATTTTAAAAATAAAAAAATCAAATTCTTAAACTACACAAAATTTGAAATTAACACTCATAATTCAATTAATTAATCATTTTATTAAATTATATAATTTTTTTTAAAAAAAAATTTAAATAAGGATTATAATATTATT
This sequence comes from Saraca asoca, assembly GCA_026873985.1. Lineage (NCBI taxonomy): Eukaryota > Viridiplantae > Streptophyta > Magnoliopsida > Fabales > Fabaceae > Saraca > Saraca asoca. Next base: position 17,860 of record JANHAO010008836.1, on the reverse strand, counting down.
GTATGTTGATTTATAATGTTATTTTTTCACATATAATTTTTGAATTTATTTTTAAGTATTTAATTAAAATTTTATCTATTTAATTTAGTTTATATTAATTATATAACGTAAAATTATGTGAAAAAAATATAATATATCAATATACAATAATATTATAATTTGTATATAAAAAATTTATATAATTTAATAAAATAATTAATTAAATAGATAATGGGTGTTAATTTTAAGTTTTGTATAATTTAAAAGCTTAATTTTTAAGTTTTTAAAACTTATAGGGATAGGAGTTGATGGAGGTGTTTTACATTTTTCTCTCCAACTTTTTTCCATTTTTAAGGCGGTTTTTTTTCTTTAATTTTTTTCTTTTGTATAGTATGATTCTTCTTGTTCAAACTAAACAAATTTGAAATTTCCTTTGTCTAGCAGTAAAAAATAATTAATATAATAAATAATGCATTATAATTATAAAAATATTATTTACATATTTTTATATATTTCTCACATGTAAAAAATTGACAATCTTTAAATTAAACTCACCGATTCATCAAAAATTAAAGCAAACTCACCTCAATTATTTTAATAGTTTAATTAATTTGATCTATTTTAGTATAAAAAACTATTTGCATTATTAATAAATAAAAGGATGTAATATCATTAAAAAAATTAAAATTTTTACTGATAATAAAAGAATTTTAATAATTTTTAATAACATGATAATATAAGATGTCTAAAATTAATTTGTACTACCACTAAATCAGATTTAAATCCCTATATTAAACACAGAAGATTAGTTTGATTTAAATTATAATTATAAGCGTGCAAGTATGTTTATATTTATTGTTAGGGACAATAAATTGATACCCGCTTAATTTACCAACAATCTTAGAGTAATTCAAAACTTTTTTTTTCAAAAGATTTCTGTCAACCGATCATTGAATTACAAGCAACTAACACCCATGGTCCTTTTGTACCAAATTTTAGAAAAATTAATTAACAACATATATCCAATCAAATCATTAATATTTTCTCATATTTTAAGAATATAGTTCACATTAATTTTTTTTGTATACATACAGAGCACTATATAATTTCCTATTAATATTAAATTTTATATATATCACTTAGATAATTGATGTTTTGAACTTAACAGTGAATTTTATTGAAAAATTAATCCTATTACAAATTTTGCATTGATGTAAGATTAGGTACAAATAAAATAATATCAATTATTTTTATCACACAAATACATGTGCATGTGTGAGGAGTGATACATTGATTTTTTTTTTTTGTTTTTAATCATAGATGTGTTGATTGTAATCATTTTTGTGGTCTTTTTTATCCATTAATTTTATTTAATAATAAATAATTATTATAATTTCAAAAAAAATATAGAACATATTTTCATTCTAATATATATATATATATATATAAGTTTAAGGGTGTGAAAGAGTGTGAATAAATACTAGAAATAAGGGTGTAATTGTAAAATTACTGTTAACTGTACAGTAGACTTGCAGCATTATGCCAGGTTGCGTGCCATCGCTATCCATGAATTTAATTTCTTTTCTTTTCTTTTATTATTATAAAACTTAAATAATAACTTGCAAGTAGGATGGCAATTAACCCTTGGACGGAACCGGCGCGAAATCCTCCTTTGTGGAGGGGTTCGGGAACGGAAACGGGAAAAAAAAATTTTCCGAAAAGATTTCGGGGTCGGGATAGGGATTATACTCTCCATGCTGAAATTTTTTTTATTATTTATTTATTTTTTTAAAAAAATTATATTTTTTCTTTCATAATCTATTTTATTTTTATTTTTTAATTAAATTTTTATTATATTTTGATTATTTTTATATTTTTTATTAATTTTATATTATTTAATAAAAAATAAATATTTAAATTTTTTAAAAAAAATTTCCTGCAGGAACTTATTTCCCCACAAGGATCGGGGATGGAGATTAATTCCTCGACAAGGATCGGGGACTGAGATCTCATTCCCTGCCCCGTCCTGTCCCATTGTCATTCCTACTTACAGGTGAACCATAAACAGCGTTAATGAGCAACGTCACCGTTTCAGATATAAAACGTGAATATAAATTTGACAAAAATTAGATTCAAAATGTAAAATAAAAGTAATGCTCTCACATAATTTGTTTCATATAACATGGATTAAAAAAATTTAATAATTAAAATTGTACGTGTAAAGGTTATGTGAGTATTACAATATGCCTTAAAATGTGACATAGATAATAGTTATTTTAACAAATTAAGAAGGGGAGTTGTCACTATTTTTTTATGGAAAAATTAGAAATAAAAAATGGATAAAAACAGGTTTTATTAACAAGAAATGGTTTAAGAGTCTAATTGTATTGTATAAGATAAAGATATTAGGTACCATACAGCACTTATTAAATAAAATGATTATCAAAAAATAATCATACAATATATTATGATAAAAATATTATATCAATCCCTAAAACATACAATATCAATATTTAAAAGATAAAAAAATTTAATTTTTAAAATATTCTAATAATATTCACTTACTATTTTATTAGAAATAAAGAGAAAAGTGAATTCAATAAATAACTGCAATATTGATATGAGACTTGAGAGAATGAAATAATTTTTTTTTTTAAAAAAAATAACTTTTAAAATAAAATTAGCTTGACCCATAAATATAGGATGTACATACTTTCAAGAAACTAATTAAAGTTTTCATAGTGCAAAATTATTTATTTTTTAAATGATTTTGTATAAAATTTGTTTAAAAAATAACTTTTTATATAAAAAAACTTCAAAAATAATATATGATTTAATTAAATTATGGTAATACAAAAAAAAAATTCCAAAATAATATTCTCCGACAACTCGTGCCCTCTTGCCTTCCACTTAAAGCAAGTAGAATTTTTAAAGCTAGAAAATGAAAATTTATTAGAGAAAGGCATCATGCATGTCCTGATTACAATCCTACCTAACAAGTTCTGCGAGAGAACTTGAACCACTTCTCCCCGTGAGTAAAATAATCTGTCTCACGACGGATCCATGCTTTTATGTTTTGTATGGAATCAATCAATTTTTTTTTTAAAAAAAATAAAATTCATTTTATTTCAATAAAAATGATTTTAATTTATTTGTAAAAAATTTTATTGTTTAAGAATTATTTAAAAAAATAATAATTTTAATTTATATATAAATAAATTATTTTATTTGAAATATATTAAAAAAATATATGAAATTCGATTTAAAGGTAAATGCTGATAGTATTATGATAAATAAAATATTAGAATTAGGATAAAATTTTTGATAAAATATGTGTTTAAAGTAAAATAAAATAAATTCTAGTAAAATCCTTAAAAAAATTTGAAGAATTTCATAATGGTATAAATGTAATTAAAACATAAATTATAAATGAAATAAAATAAAATATTCTTACATTTAAATCTAAACACCATTTAAAAAAATTATTTCAAAATAAAATAAAACCTTATTTTTAACCATCTGAAATAAGGGGTTAGAGGTATTTTACAATAAATTGTTTCTCAAATCACAGTTAGTCATAAGAATTATGAGTAACTGAGGTTGTAAGAATTGATCATAAGTGAACTCATTTTTTCTTTAAAACATTATTTAAATTATTTTGTAATCGCTCATAATTTTATTTATTTTTTAATTAGATTTTTATAATTTAAAAATTTAGAATTAAATGATTATACTTATTTTTCTTGTTTAACTAAATACTTTTTGTCACTTTTTGATTAAATTCCATCAATCACTGATACATACACGCAACACTTTATTGAAGCAGCTTAACTATTATTTATAAAAAGGCTACATATTATTTACATTTATGTTTTAAATGACATATAATATGGAAGAAATTATGACATTTTATCAATTATTGAGTATTTAGAAAGAAATTTAAAATCACATGTTTTTTAATTCATAAACTATTAACATATCGTTACTTATATTCGTTATATTATAAATAAAATTTAACAAAAAAAATAAAAAAAAATGTCTAATTAAAAATAAAAAATAAATATAATGATCAAAATTTAAATTTTAAATTATAATGATTAAATTATAAATTAAGTAAAATATAACAAGTGATAAATAATTTAACCTTTATTTTATTAAAATCATAATTAATTTTAAAAAATATTTTGAAAGACAGAGATCGCAACGGAAACAAAAGCTACTTCTTTGAGTTTTTGATCCCGTCACAATTTTAAATGCGCAATTGATTTGGAAAGAATTCTAAAATTTTAACCAAACATTCTAAAAAAAATTGCAAAATCATTTGTGCAAATTTTGTGAGCTTGGCCTTTTATTTCCCACAGCATAATAACGACAACTAGCAATTTGCTTTTAAAATTGAAAAATACACAATTGTAGTGCTTTCTAAGTGGCCACGCTTGCCCTTTACACTGACTCTAATTGTGCTTTCCGAGTGGCCACTTTTTTCCATTTAATGTATTTTTTTTATCGCCAAATATTCAATTAAAGTTAAAAATTGTTCACCATGTCATTCTCCAATACCTCCTAAATATAAGCAACCAACGTATTAAGTTCGGCGCATGCAAGATTAAAGATTGTAGCATAACGAAACCTCGTCAAACCACCTAAGTTTTTTAGAGGCCGTGCATATAAAAATAAAAATAAAATAAAAAATTTACTCCTTCAATTTATTTTTCACTTATAATTTTATTTTTGATTTTATTGAGATATCATTAATAAAAAAATATTTCTAATCTTATAATAGTTCTATTTTTTTAATATCATTATCTCTTGTATTTTAACAAATCAAGGGTTTTAATGTCATGGTTGAGTAGATTTTAAAATTAAGAAGGTGATTTTTTAATTTGTTAAAACAAAAAATTCTTAGTGTTAATATTACAATAGGTTTAGAAATATTTTCCATTAATATACCCTTAATCTTGCATGATTTGAATAAAATAGTCTCTTCATTCATTTGATTTCACTATAATTCTAATAAAACACACGTACATAGAACTTAAGTGCCCAAACTGACCTATTGAAACATAAAATAGAAAAAAAGTTGTAATCAAGGGAGAAAACAATATTGTTCCTTAATTTTTTTCAAATGAAATACCATATTAAATCCCAAACTTTTAAACTTTCATTCTTTTGAAAAATTAAAGAACAACGTCATTCTCTCCTGATTCTAATCTCCATTCTAATCTATGATTTAATATTTCAACACACCAACATGTCATATAAACACTAACATTGCAGAAATTCCCAAAGATGCACGGGTATAATGTATTACAAATTCAATTTTAAAACATGTCTAATGTTGAAATGAAACTCATATCCTGAAACTCTTCGAAAGATGTAGATAATTGGCGAAACCAGGTGCAACCTCTAAGTCTCTTGTAAATATAGTAAGGTTAGTCGCACACAACGGATGTAGTTCGTCAAGTATGTTCTGATGATCAAGTCAGTATTTTAGCAAAATTTTAGTAAGTATGTAAAAGATTATTTGAGAAGGGGGATACATGCTGGTATATATAGGAATCAAATGTGCCAATTAACGTGCTTTTAGACAAATGAGGTGTTATCATGTGTCTGTAACATATTGATAATGTTAACGAAAATCTTGTTAAGAGATTACTGGTGTCACATTTTCATACAAACTTGATCACACCTTTTATCATGTGTTGGTTGGGCGATTGATTCACAAAGTTCTCAACTAATTAAGTTTTGTGCCCTAAGTTGTTCGACTAGATATATGGAGTCGATCGGCTTGAGTTAAATTGTGCCAAATACTAATTATTCACTTAGCCCTAATTGATCGATTATTGGTTGAACAATCAGAGACTGTAAGCTATTTTAGGCTGTGTCATTTGCCCCATTCCGCCTCGATAGGCAACATGGTTAACCTACCTAAGAATGTTTTAGTTTCCCCAGGCCAGCCACCATTTATGCTGTTAATAATGATGGCTCAGTGTCTTGAAAAGCTCTGGGACTTGAAACAATCACATTGGTGACACGGATTGCCATCCAGAGCATTCACTTGGTTGTCCCATGACCGTTGGATCTTCTTTACTTCATATATAAAAACCCTTTCAACCTCTTTAAAGTCACTCTACTGCTTTCTCATTCTCAGTCTTAAACTTTGTCGCTGCTACTCACGGTTGTTAGCTTTGCTAGGGTGATTGTTAGCATTGTTATCATACTTTCTTCAGTTTTGATATTGAAAAATAATTTTGATCAATAGCACAATCTGACCATGTGTTTAGTGTTTGTTATTTGATTATAGGATCAAAGTTAACTAAATACTATTCAAGAGATTCATCTTTAGATATAACAATTTTATTGTATTAATTAAGATCTTTTGTAAATGTAATCTAATTCATATTTAATCTAAATAAGTCTCTTAAATCAGTTAAGTTGAGGTAAAAATAAATCACTTAAAATGAGTTAAAATAAAAAGTTTTCTAATAAAGTTTTCAAATACTCTTTCATAAGTATAATTTTTATAAAAATTATTTTTCACTATGTGAATCAATTCACAAATCGATTCACACTAAAAATCTTGTGAAATAAACATTAATCGATTTATGAAAAATTATTTTCACCAAAAGTTAGGAATTTTTATGAATCAATTAGGTGATCAATTCATGACCTTTTACATGATAGTGCGAATCGATTCACACATCAATTCAGTCATGAAGTTCTTGATGATATTCATATACGAATTGATTCATGAATGGATTCATAAGTTGGTAACAACTCTGAATTGATTCATAGTTTGAAAGTTAGTTATTTTTTAAATGTCGATTGTCACACTATAAATACAACCTAGCCTCATTTCAAACATAACAACTATTGCGAAAACTAAAAGAAAACCAAGCCAAAAGCTTACCTATATCTACCTCATTTGTTTTCATCAAATTAAATCATTCTTGGACCAAATTGAAAAAGATTATACATTAGATAATTGAGATCCATATCTCAATTCAAATATTATATATTCTATCTTGAAACCTTGTTTCTGTTTTAGATTTCTAGGGTTTAGAAATCTGAGATACAAATGGAGAGATTGATCTTCCCTTTGTATATTCTCTAATTGTGAAGTTGATCATAGTTTCAGAAGGTTTAACAAATTTTTGTATCTAAATTGGTTCTCAAGAGCTCGGTGATTTCTTATGTGTTTAGTAATAAAATCAAGATCATTTAGTTAAGGATTTGATCGAAATCGACATACACTTTAAATGTGGTTTCAATTGAAGTGGAACTACTTTAAAAATTCTTGTATCTTCTTTACTTTATGGCATTAATTTTCATTTGCACATATTATGTTTGATAAATTGTTCTTACATCTAAACTACTCTCAAAGCAGAGATAACAATTGATTCTAGCTTTTAATACAAGTAATTACATTCATTAACTAAATTATGATAATTTTCTTTTAAAAATTCAAAAGAAGATTCAAGGCTTGCGTTGAAATACAACTACAATCCAATAATAAGGGACTAACAATTGGTATCAAAGCTTCGGCTTTTGATACTCTTTTAATTTCAAGAGGATCATGGATTCTAGTTTTACTTTTTTGCTTGAATGTCCACCTTTAAATAAACCTCTTAGCTTTAATAGACAGCATTACACTTATTGGAAGCAAAAAATCAAAGATTTTATCGAAGCCACTGATGAAGACATATGGAAATAGTTGAGGATGGATATGATCCATCAAAAACTTTAATTAATGGGATTGTACAACCAAAACCCAAATCTCTTTGGACTAAGGAGGAAAAGAAAAGACATCTCCTAGCCTCTGAAGTGAAGTGGATAATTTATAATTCTCTTTCTCTAAATGAATATGAGAGAATATCCAATTGCGCCACAACAAAAGAAATATGGGACGCATTAGAAGTAGCTCATATTGGGACAACACAAGTCAAAGCCTTTAAGGTTCATGTCTTGGTTTCCTAATATGAGATGCTTAAAATAGAAGAAAGAGAATCTATTAAGGATCTTATTCAAAGATTTACTACTATTACTAACCATCTTATGCTTCTCGGTAAAACTTTTGATAATGCAGATCTAGTGCACAAGATATTAAGGTCACTAATAGAGGAATGTCAACCTAAAGTTATAGCTATCAAAGAATCACTTAAAATGGGAATGCCTACCATTCAAGAGCTTTATGGCAATTTGGAAGAACATAAGCTTAAGCTGAAAAGATATAAGAAAAATGGTAATGATAAGAAGAAGATAAATTTAGCACTAAAAGCTGTAGACACATTTGATGATGAAGAAAATGAATTAGACAGTGGTGAAAGTGAAGATGAAGAAGATAACATAGCCTTATTAAGCAAGAAACTATAGAGATTGCTTAAAGAAAAGAGAAATAGAGAAAAGAGAAGAGCTACTTTACAAAGAAGAAACCAAAATAAGATTAAACAAGGAAATTTTTCTAACACTACTCAAACATGTTTCAAATGTAAAAAGCCTGGACATTTCAAACCACATTGCCTTGTGTATCTAAAGAGATAGCTGGAAAATGAAAGGAAGAAAAGGAAGCTATCCTTCAAGAAAGCCAACTTAGCTACGTGGGGAAATAAGGAAGTGGATTCCAGAGAAGAAGAAGAAAATGAAGAAGAAGCACCACTCTACCTCATGGCTCAAGAAGATGAAGACATTGAGGTATACGATAAATCTCTGTTTAGATCTAGTGATGATGATGTTGATGATTTATACAATAAACTTTATGAATCATTACTGAAAGCTAAGAAAGACTTAAAGCATGCAAACATTGAAAATAAAAGCTTGCTTAAGAAAATTAAACAAATTGAAAAAGAGAATAGCAACTTAAATGTCTTAGCTGAAAAATTGTTAAGTGAAAGTGAGATTTGTGATCAATGTGAAACCCATAGATCTAAAATAAATAGCTTGACCAAATCTTTACAAGGCTTTACTAACAATAAGATAAGACTCAACAATAACTTAAATAATCAAAAGGATTTTCAAAATAATAAAGGATTAGGTTATAAACAACAAAAGATAAAAAGGAATTTTGGTTACATAAACTATTTCTATTGTAATCAAAGAGGACATCACATTAGATCTTGTCCACATAGAAACAGAACTTATGTTTTGAAACCAAATGAAAAATTAATTTGGTTACCTAAAGCATCTACCTTTAAAGGAAATCTTGCTATGTTTACTAGCAAATCTAGACCCAAGATCCATTGGATACCACTTATGCAAGTATAATTTCTGTTTTATAGGTTTGGGGGAGACAAAGAAGCAACTTATGATTCTTGGACAATGGTTGCTCTCACCATATAGTATTTTTAATATTTTTATCTTTTGTGCTTGATTATATTTTACTTTGCAAACTCTAACTTAGGCATCAGAGATTCCCCTAAGTTTGTTTTGTAGGCATTTGAGTGAGATTTGAGTTTTCAATGGTGTTAAATTAATCATGAACTGGTAAATGCACCATTTTGGAACAAAATTACGTGAAACTATTTTCAGAACTCTCTGAATTGATTCACAAATTGATTCAAATTTCTCTAGGATTTCTTTGAGTTTATGAATTGATTCATAATCTTTCGGGAAGGTTTCAAAATTCTTGAAAATTTTAATTAACCTGGATGAATTAATTCTTAAATTGATTCGTATAAGAGTCCTGATGAACAAACTCATATCCGAATCAATTCACTCTTTCATATTTGCTCCATGAATCAATTCACAGCACATTTCTATATATACCTAAATCGATTTGAACCACATTTCATAGTTTTTCTTCTTGTAACCATCGAAAATTCTCTCTCTCTCTCTCTCTCTCTCTCTCTCTTACTCACTCAAATCTTAATCCCCAATCACTTTTTACACAAATTTCTTCCATAGAATCATTAGATACATCAAATCTAACGCTTATGTCTGAATAATTTCAACAAAACACTTTCAAATCACATAATCCCAAAATCTAAGCAAAACCCTAACAACCCAAATCTCTCAGCAAAATGTCCAAAAGAATCAAATTGCCAACCTCCAAAAGAAAGGAGAAATTAGCAACACAAGCAACCACTCCAGTAAAAGAGGAGTCTCATTTCCAATCACCAAGTTAGTATGTAGCCTATCTTCAGCTATCCAATAGGAAGGTAGAACCACTTAGGTGTTTTAGTGAAAAACTATTAGAAACTACTTTTTTACTTGAATTACTAGCAAAATATAGACTACAAAATTTTTTGACCTACAAAGGAACAACATACGCTAGGCTAGTTAGGATATTTTATGCAAATTTAGCTACTGTTGATGAAAAATTATCTTGTTATGTGATGCACAAATACTTAGTGATAGATTCAAAAGTTTTAGCAATTGTATTTGGCATGGATGCATCACTGATAAAGCTTACTGTAGGATTTTTTTCGGATTACAACAAGGAATCCACCATTAGGATACTTTTTCCTTATTCCACCCCTTAGGATGGAAGTGAAAAACTGCTCATTACTGGCCTATCCCTTGAAGATAGGATCCTATAATATGTTTTATGTAAGGTGATACTTCCAAGGGTCACCAATTTTACTTAAATTGTGGAGGGTGAGTTGTTTTTGATGTGGGTGATCAAAAACTAACTTGATTTTAATATGCCTTATTTTATACTCAAATATTTTGCTGACTACTCTAAGTATATAGATATCAGGTTCCTCCCATATAGTATAATCCTTGCCCACTTTTTGCCAAATTCAAGCTACAACTTTCTGAAGAACATCAATTTTTACCAATAAATTCCACTACCATGATAGCTGCATCACATTTACACAAGATAGGATTGGAACAAAATGATTAAGGGAATTGGAAAAGGAAAGGGGCACAAATTCCTTAACCAACTAGAGAAGCCACTTGCTCATGAGGAGCTAGGCTTTCCAAGGATGTTGAAATCACTGAGGAAATGCTCAAATTGCACATACATATACTAGACCACCTGGATAACAATCAAACTTTACTTAAGTCAATGGATGAACATATCACACTTCTTGCATTGGATAATCGAACTCACTTTTCCTGGTTTAATGATTGTTTCAACTCTATTGAAACTCAACTACATGAAATCTCACAGTAAATGCAACAGGGTGATGAAGAAGCTGAATTGCAAGGAATAGACCTCCAACAAGACCCTCCACCTACTTAAGTGTGTTGTATGTATGGATGTTCTATATCTCTTAGTCCCATTTTCCCCTATTATATGGTTATTTTAATGTTCTAGATTGTATATTTTGCATTTTGGCTTATGCATTTTATATTCTGGATTCTGTATAATTTGGATTTTGCTATTATATTGATTATGAATATATTCTAGATTTTGTATTTACATTCTGGATTTTGTATTTTACCTTTTAGGTTTTGTGTTTTGCATTCTAGATTTTATATTTTGATTTTCTAGATTTTGATATTATTTTTTGCTTGGATTCTGATTAATTTTGTAATCTTTATATAGAATTCTAAATTTTATCATATATTCTAATATTTGGATTATTCATTCTGTTTCATTTTAGTGATTATGGCTATCGTTAAAAATGAATCATACATATTGTGATATTATCCTTATAACTAAAATTAATTTTTTTTACTATACTTTTTGTTGATGCATTATTTCTTTTTGATGTATTAAAAGGGAGAGAAAGAAAAGATTTTAGATTTTAATACTTGGTATTTTAAAGATTTTAGATTTTAAAGGGGGAGTAAGTAAGAAAAATAAGAAAGATAAGATTTTAATATTCAATTCTTGAAAAGGGGAGATATAAGAAAAATTTTAGTACTCTCAATTTTTGAAAAACTTTGACTCTCATCTAAACTTGTTTATCTCCATTAAAAAGAGGGAGATCATTAGCTTTGCTGGGGAGATTGTTGGTATTGTTATCATTCTTTCTTTAGTTTTGATATTGAAAAATAATTTTGATCACTATCACAATCTGACCATGTATTTAGTGTTTATTGTTTGATTGCAGGATCAAAGTTAACCAAATACTATTCAAGACATCCACCTTTAGATATAGCAATTTTATTGTATTAATTATAATATTTTGTAAATGTAATCTAATTCATATTTGATCCAAATAAGTCTCATAAATCAGTTAAGTTAAGCTAGAAATAAATCACTTAAAATGAGTTAAAATAAAAAATTTTCTAATAAAGTTTTCAAATACTCTTTTACAAGTACAATTTTTATAAAAACTATTTTTCACTGTATGAATCAATTCATACTGAAAATCTTATGAAATGAACATGAATCGATTCATAAAGAATTGTTTTGAAAAATCATTTTCACTAAAGGTTAGGAATTTTTATGAATCAGTTAGGCAATTGATTCATGACCTTTTACATGATAGTGTGAATCAATTCACACATTGATTCAATCATAAAGTTCTTGATGATATTCATACACGAATCAATTCATAAGTTAGTAACTGCTCTGAATTGATTCATAGTCTGAAAGTTAGTTATTTTCTAAATGTTGGTTACCACATTATAAAGACAACCTAACCTCATTTCAAACATAACAACTATTACAAAAAACTAAAAGAAAACCAAGCCAAAAGCTGATCTATATCTACTTCATTTGTTTTCATCAAATTGAATCATTCTTGGATCAAATTGAAGGAGATTACACATTAGATAATTCAGATCCACATCTCAATTCAAGTATTGTATTTCTATCTTGAAACCTTGTTCCTGTTTTACATTTCTAGGGTTTAAAAATCTGAGATACAAAGGAAGAGGTTGATCTTCCCTTTGCATCTTCTCTAATTGTAAGGTTGATTATAGTTTTAGAAGGTATAAAGAATTTTTGTATCTAAACTAGTTCTCAAGAGCCCGATGAATTCTTATGTGTTTAGTAATAAAATCAAAACCATCCAGTTAAGGATTTGGTTGGAGTAGACATACACTTCAATTGCGATTTGAATTGAAATGGAACCATTTTAAAAATTTTGGTGTTTTCTTTACTTTATTGCAATAATTTTCATTTACACATATTATGTTTGATAAATTGTTCTTACATCTGAATTGCTTTCAAAAGAGAGATAACAATTATTTTAACTTTCAATACAAGTAATTACATGCATTAAATAAATTCTAATAATTTTCTTTTAAAAATTCAAAAAAAGATTCAAGACTTTCACTGAAATACAATTACAATCCAATAATAAGAGACCAACAATGGTTTCCTTCTTTAGCACTATTTTTTGGGACACCAACTTCACTAGCACAGTCCTTTGCAAGTAATTTATAAATGAAATTCTGCCTCTATGATGTTTTGCTATACATTTGTATGCATTCTTCTAAAATGTGTTAGCTGCAATGTTTTCTTCATTATGGTTGTGCCCTGCCAACCAGCCCTTTCTTGGGCCACACTGGAGTGACTGGTGTTTAGCCTTACCCATGATTCTTTCTTTATCTGGCCTCCTTTGTTTTTCCTCTTTTCTTTCCTTTATTGATGCCTTTAACTATTACCCAACCATTTTTTTCTGACCATCTTTCCTTTAGTCTTCGCTCATTCTAATTATGCTTTTTTTCTTTGAAGATGGCTTTTGTCATTATGCTTTTTGGCCTCATGTCTGGTAGCTCAGGTGACCCTATCAATCTCTTATTAGACTCTAACTTTGTGTCCAACTTTAGCGAATATTCACTTAAAATTATCATTTACCACTTTGCTCGCCTCCTTTAAACAATCATGGTCAATTAATCCTTTAATGATCATAGGTGTGAACGAGTCTACTTGATCAGTGCTGCACCTGATAGCTTATGGGATGTGCATCTAGGTATTAAACAAATAGGCACTTCCTCTGAATGGCGGGATCCTGGCATGATTCGGGAACTTAAAAAGGTCCACATTTAAAAAGAGTCTATTGAAGGGATTGTCTTTGAGCATGCTTAAGAGGATGAATGAGCATGTAGCTATGACACTTTATCTTTCTTGATTTTTATGGAGAAATAGTCGATCATCTTTATGTCTACCCTTTTTTTTTCTATTTTTTAAAAGAATGTCTTACAGGCTATAAATTTTCGCCCTCACAGTTAACCTAGAATGCTTGGGACTTCTTCCTCTATCTTGAAGTTCCAATTCTTTGGCTTCAAGTTACTCTTACAAGAGATTCTTTCCTTTTTTTTCTTTATGTATTCCCAGCCAAAAGCTAGAGGTTGGGTGCACTTCATTTAATGCCCTGACTGGGTTTTCATAGAGAATATGCTCATAAGTGTTAGCACATGGAAGCACTCTTTCTTTGAGGTTTAAGTAACAGAGAGATTCCAGCTATTTTTTCTTTAAGACGGTGAGCCCTTTTACCCTTCAAAATGGGCCAAACCTACCAAACCATCTTATGGACGCTCCTTCAAAGACCTCTCAATTGAAGACTAAGATCTCATCATTTGATTGCTAGCACTAGGATCGTTTGTCACTCAGTTTGTACTTCGTATACGTTTTCTTCTTACTTTTAATACTATTCTTTAACTCTACCTTCCTAACCTCCGTGTTTGTTGTTTATAGATTGCTAGTTAAATAATGAAGTATTAGAGATCCACCATTCAAAGATAAACTTAAACATATGGCTGAAATTCATGCCAAGGCTTTAGCTAAGGAGAAACCTATAGTGCCCTAACTACTTCGCTTGAATCAGCACCTTCTGCTGATAAAGCCTGCGATTCTCCTCCCTCTGATCAACCTGAGATTGTCTTTGGGTGCACAAAACACTATCATTGAGGAAGTGAAAGGCTTCCTCTAAAAAATCAAGTAAGGGCAAAGAAGTTAGCTCTTTAGAAGCCTCTCCCCCTTCTATTAAGAAAATCAAAGTAGAAGATTGGGAGGAGCTAGAGCCGATCAAAGCCCCCAAGGGAAATAACTTATCATTCAACACTATTGATAACCTATGGTATAAAAATGTTGACTATGGTGCCTTCATGCATAATCATCTATTTTTTCTTGTTGATAATGATCACACGGAACAATTTTTGTTGGACCAATGGCCTCTGTGCCTTTTGAAGTCTTCTGCCACCTAACTCATTCATTCATCTACTGCCATTCTAGTCATGGTGCCCTCCTTTGCCTAGAGTGAAAGGGAAATGGTAAGAACTAACCCTAAAATTATGGAAGAGCTAGAAAACAATCTCAAGGCCAAGTTGTAGGAGGTGGCCGACTGGGACAAAAATATGTCAAACCTGACTAATTGTGTTACTAAACTTGTAAAAGAGTGAGACATTTTTCTTAAAAAGAGTGAAAGCTTTGCTAAAGAGCTAGAAGCCAAGTTGTAAATCCAGGAAGAAAATAAAGTGGCCTTCGTAAAAAGACTCCAAGACATTGTGAAAGAAGATGAAGAATTGACCTTTCCTATGCTTTGCTTTGGGTTTGGAAAGGTTATCATCCAGTTTCAGCATTTTAACCCTAGTTTGAAGCTTAACTTGAAAAGAATTGGCTAAGACAAGACTTCAAATGAAATTCTGTAGGACGCGCCCAAGGAGTAGGTTAACCCGGATGTCTTTGATAATTATTATCCTATTGTCTCCATTATTTTTTTAATATGTATGGAGCAGGCGAAAAACCATATCAATGAACTTATTTTGCTCATACATTACTTTTTTAAACTTCTTCTGCATGTTATTTGTTTATTTCTTTAATTATCCCCTGTTAACATTCTTGTAGTTCTTTTCTCTACTCTATTAAGCGACTACAAGATCCTAGCATCAATAGTTTTTCCATTTGAATAAGCCTCCAACAGGCTACTTATGACTTTATTATCACCATCTCATGCCTCTAACGGGCTTTGCGATTTTTCCCAAATTATCAAACATCTGAATTTCTGTTTGCCTTTGATTAGCTCGTTTCGCATGTGTTTGAACATCATTGTATGTGAAATGGTTTTCCAATGTCACGAGACTTGTTTAGGTTTTTGCTTGATGCCAAAGGATCTTAGTCTTTTAATTATGTCGAGGGATTTGCTCTGGCCTCACTTATATTGAAGGATTTGCTAGGATTTTAATTGTGACGAGGGAGTTGCTCAAGCTTTATTTATCTTAAGGGATCTGCTTGGGCTTTATTTGTATTAAAAGGCCTGCTTGGATTTTTGAAATGAATATGGTGTAATTCAAACTTTCATTTTACTATCTTGGATACACAATTAGATCTATAAATAATATTTCCTTAAGTGTATTGCATTCCATGTTTAGGGAAGAGGCTTCCCTTGAATAATTTCCAGGTGGTAGGTTCCATTAAGGAGGCTTTCCTATACTCTAAATGGCCCCTCCTACGTAGCCGCTAGTTTTCCTTCAATTTGTACCTTCCGTAGTCTATTCACTCTTCACAAGACTAAATTTCCCTTCACAAATGCCTTATTCTTTAATCTTTTATTTGTGATTTATGTGATCTTTACTTTACACCACTCATTTCAAAGATGAGTCATTTCTCTGGTCTCAATTAATATGCTAAGTTCCTCTATATCTAAATGTACAATCATTTTATAGATTCATAGAACACTTGATAATTTCTCGACCCATCTTCCTTTGGCTTCATCCAACTTTTTATGCAGCTCTTTAAGGATGATCCTATTTGCTAGCTTAGCTTACTTGTTCGATTAAGGGCACTCGACAAAAGTGAACTTTTACTTGATCCTTAACCTTCATTTTGAGATGTGTGAGATTTATACTTTCATAATAGGCATATAAATATGAATATACCTTAGGCAAAAATCTTAGAAATCATTGCTGGCAAACTATTTTCTGTTATTGGATATGATTATTGTGGGAATCTCATACCTAAAAAAAGCCCTTAGTATATTTCTTATATCAAATCTCATATTTTTAGAAGTTCTACCTACAAATGACTTTTTTTCAAATGAACTTTTGCATATTATTTGAGGTTCTGGTTGTGAAAGGTTCTGCCTCTATCTATTTAGTAAAGTAATCTACTGCCACCACCACATACTTTAACTGGCCAGGAGCGACTGGGAAAGGCCCTAACAGGTCTATGCTCCACTAGTCCAATGGTCAAGAAGTAAAGACAGACATATGTTTGACTATCAGTTGTCTTTGTGCTTTTACAAACCTTTAGCATTTATCACAGTTTCATACAAGTTTTAGGGTGTCTCGTTTCATTTTTGGATAAAAGTACCCCGATTGAATGGCCTTTAGCACGACTGTCGTCCCTGCCATATAAGACCTACAAATGCCTTAATGAATCTCTCTTAGATCATAATTTGCTTCATTTAGTTAGAGGCATTGCAATGATAAAAGGGAGAAACCTATCTTATACAACTACCCACCTTCCATAAAAAGTATGTTGCTCTACATTTGACATTATTAGCTTCTTTCTCATCTTCCAATAATTACCTTTCCTCTAGTACCCTCATGATTGAGGTTAACTATGATTCCTCCTGCTCCATGCACATCACCTCATCTGTGCAAGGGGGTTTTAATGCCTTTTGAATTACTGTTCTATTGTTCACTACTGCTTTAGCACTGGCTAACTTAGCTAATGTGTTTGCCTGCTTATTCTCCTCCCTTAGGATCTTAGTCTCAGAATTGAAATCTTTTAGCAGGCTCTTAGCTATGCTAGAATACTTTGCTAGAGTAATTACCAACTGATAATCACTCTAGACCTTTAGAGATCATGCCCTTACCTCTCTTGCCAACTTCAAACCAGTTATTAATGCCTCATACTCTGCCTGATTGTTCATTTCCTTGAATTCAAATTTAGTGAATATTCTAAGACCAAATCTGCTGGTCCTTCTAAGATCACCCTACTCTATTTCCTTTATGATGTGTCCCACATCGGTTAGCAAGGGAGGTCTCGGGTGTTATATATATGGGTTCGCAACCCTCCCCTTATGAGCTAGCTTTT
>JANHAO010008835.1:0-18896 GCA_026873985.1 Saraca asoca | reverse complement strand
TAGACGTGTGATTTAAAATGCAACGCAGTCATCTTTGTGTCAACTGGGACCTTTTTGATTTGCTTATTGGTAAAACTGATTTTAAACGCTTCATGATATAATCGATTTTAATCATAAATTATTAAATTATTTTAATTATCATAAACCATTTATTTTTATATGATTTAATTAGTATATTATAGTTTGTAAGATTTATACATACACTTACATAAAATAAAAACAAGTTTTAGGTCAATAATTTTAAAAAGATTTTATATTGAAATATTGTTTTATTCAATTATATTTGATTAAACCTGATTAAGAAATTCACATCTACTTTTAATTATATATTTAATTTTTATAAGAAAATTTTACCTGCTTTAATTGATTAAAAAATTTAATTAAAATAAATCAAACAGATTCAAATAATTATGATTGGATTATTTTGGATTGTGATTTTTTTTTTTTACACTCCCTTAATGGAAATAAAAAATAAAGGTCATCACAATTTGAATTTGTCCAAATTTGATTGTAAGTCACAATCATAATATTACAATAAAATAATTTAATCCGATCCCACAAATTACAATAGTGGATCTTCATTTGGGCTAGATTTCTCCCAAAAGAGTATACTATTACAATTATGTAATACATGTGTAAAACTTTTATATACAAAACATTGACCCTCACAAAATATTTTGATTAATTTGTATAGAAAATGAAATATTTATAACATGCTAAATACACAAAGAAATAAGTTAGTAAGTGTAGAATAAACTGTCCCATAATTAAATAAATTCAAGGTTAGAGATCTCAATTATTTGTGCCTAAAATTTGATCCTCAATTTACAATTAAGATGAAACATATCAATTATAAATTAATTAAGTCCCACTGTCAAGAATTGTATGACCTTAACAAAAAATTCTTTAATCGCACTTTTTTCTGCTGTGAACATTGGCAATTTTCATGCATAATCACTATTCCCTTCTTCCTCTAAAGTTATACATCTTCAAATAAAACTCATGAATTTCACATCCTTAAATTCTAATACTATAAAACCCATATGACTCAAAAAAGAAAAGATAGATTTACAGCTGTTGTAGTTTACATCACAAAAAAAAAAACTTGCTACGTATGATTTTTTTCGCAAAGAACAAACAAAATTAATGGTAAGAACATTCAAGTGATGTAATTAAGCGCAAAATTAGACACTAAATCAATGTAAGTATGGTCTTTTAGTGATGATTTTGTCAAAATTAAGAAACAGTGAAATAAATAGAGTTGAAGTTGTAACTTTATTCAAGTGAGTTGGAAAACTTTCGTATATTTTTTACACATAAAAGTTGTAATTTGTTCAAAAAATCTTGTAAAAATTTCAAATTTATCAAGAAATAGAATAGCAAAGCAAAGTCTAAAAGACTTGAATTTTTTGACATGGTAGTTTCCTTCCTCATCTATCTATCACAATTTGATAGTTTGATTGTCGAAATATATAGCCCTTAATCTCTTTATTTAACAATTATTCACTTAATATCTAAGAATAAGTCAACTAATTTATTATATATTATCTTAGTTTCAAAAATAACCGATAATATCCACAATTTATATTATATCGAGGTAATCGTAAATGGCAAACATATAACACACAAATAACTAATTTCATCTATATAGGTAATCAATTCACTTATATTGGCAAACAAGATATGTTCATATAATTCAAACATATGCGAATAAATGTGACTTAAAGAAAATAAATTTATATAATAATATTTCAATTGAAGAGGAGTTACTTCTTTTATTCACATTAAAAACTTCGTTACAAAGCTCTCGAGTGTGTAGAGAAAGCATCAAGTCATATACTCATACCCTTAGACTAGTGTCTTGATGTCCATATTAAGTTACTAAACACTCCTTCCAAAAAGCATTCTAAGCCAAAAATGACATAAGTAAATATATATTTTTTTTAATTGACATAAGAGTTTTTTTTTCTAAATTGAAAGGGTTGTAATACTTTATAATACATTAATGTGAAGATTAAAATCTGATAATCATAATCATGTACTCCTAGTAGATAAATTATCTTGGTCAAAATTATTTAAATTTCCTAAAAACAAGAAAAAGTAGGAAAAACAATCTACATATGTATCTTCTCTCAAATTTATGTCACATGATCTTTTCTTCGTACATAATTTTTGTGCTAAATTTTATCAAAATCCGAACACATTTATTTGTCAAATTTGGTTACAAATCCCAATTCATGACAGCCATCTACATTTCATACTCTATTTGTTTCCTAAACACTAATAATTGGCTCCTTAACTAATATTTTAAAATTTTCAATCTGAAATTGTCTCCTCTCTATGAGATTCCAATTTATATAGAAATTTTTATTTAAATCAATTGTATGATTTTGGATAAGATTTTACATAAAAATGACATTACTTTTGCTCAATTGATCCTTAATATCATTAATTTATTTTCTATTTATATTCTTAATTATTTTTTCTCTCAATCGTATTTCCAATTTACATAAACATTAATTTTTTTTTTAAATTAGTTGTGTAATTTTGTATAAAATTTTACATAAAAATGATCATATTTTAACTTATTTAATTGACCTTAATTATCATAATAAATTAAAATTATGATTTTTAATCCATTATTAGAGAAACTATTTTGTGTAATTTGATTAGACATTTTTACTTATTTTTCTCTTGATGATATTGTTAATTGGTTGTACAAATTGCTTAATAATTTATTGGTAGATATTCTTATTTATTTGCCTAATTTAGATAATAAAATATATTAAATATAACTTATGAGATTACTCATTAAATATCTAAATATTACTGTGAGTAAACTATATATCTATTATTTATAACTCCCTTCAAATACTTCATACTTCAAGTTTATATGAATAACTGTATGGTTTTAAATGGTTTACTAAAAAATATAAATGTTAGTGTGAATGAACTATTTCTTATCCATATTCAACTCAAATACTTTGTGCTTCATCTTTATATTCTAATGTTGAAATTTAAATTAACAAATATTTATGAATGATAAAAGAGCTTAAGCCACAATATTTATCATGATAGTTGCAACAAATGATCTTGGAGCACTTGAAATCCTATATTCTTTTCGGATACCAGAACTTGTATAAAATTATAAATCTTGGGTATTTGCTTAACACTTAAGATCTTACCATTTGTTCTCAAATGTTTTCTATTCATCACTTAGCAAAGATGCTTTCATAAATTTGAAGGGGATTTAAGAGTAAGTATTTTCAAATTGTTAATATGTAAGGGAAAAAAAACCACGCATAATACGCATAATATGAATTAAATTCTAATTTATTGATAATTATCTTCCTAACCCTAAATTTTATGTCAAAACCAACCACCCATAATTTAAACCCTTGATTCAAACATCTCAAGTAACTCTAGAGGCTTCCCATTATTGCAATAATTAGTATAACTGCACTTTATTGATTAACAGTTTACCTAGGGAAATAGATTTCTCGAGCCACTAATGAAATCCAAGCCCTATCAGAAAAGAATAAGTTCCAATAATTTAGATGCTCCAAATATATGCAAGAGAAGAATTGAAACTGTAAGAATCAAGTGTAAAAGAAAACGCTTTTACTAGAACATCCAACAACTCAATACAGCCCCTTGTAACTTTATTACTTTAACGAACATCAAGAAGTCCATTAATGAGCATTATGAAGTCAAAAAGAAGGGTTTGCAAAGTGCTTTAACGGGTATCCAAAGTTTTGTGAAAGGAACAAAAGCTTCAGACTGCACAATACTTTATATATAACACAAAATCAGGCATGTAGTTATAAGTATCACAACTTCAAATCCAACCAGAGATATATACCCAGGTGGATCAAAAAAGCTTGGTAACTATTATGTTCTAAACTTTGCAATAGCCTCATGTTCCTGCATTCATCTGCAATTTTACTAACTGCAGCATAATAGCAACCAGCCACAACCACAATTTAGAATTATGGTAACTATTATTAATAAACTGCTAGAATTAACTAACAGCAGGGCTATAAGATTAACTTAGGCTTCTATTTCAAACCTTGATGAGTACTTAATGGATCCCATGGATATGTCAATCTCTATCAAGTTTTCTTCCTCAGCCATGTCACTGAATTCTGCTAAGAATTCCATCAGAGTCTGTTCAGTGAAAAGGGACTGTTCTGAAGGAGATTCATGATGCTGCAAACTGCAGTTGATGAACTTTGGCTCCTCTTTCTGGTGGCCCACATAGTGCCCACTTGGAATTGCAATTTCTATGAGGCTTTCTTCATCAGAAATTGACCCATCTGAGCTTTCACTATCAGGGCTTTGATTTTCCACATTTTCTCTGAACGGCCAACATTCCACTTCAGACTCCTCAGAAGTTGAAATCTGGTCAAGCAATTCACTCTCTGACAGCAAATCTGGTGATCTGGTAGTGTTACTGACTACACCATCTTTAACTTCTTCTTCTTCTTCTTGATCTGAGTTTGGTTCTGTGACATTTTGATTTTTGGGCAGTGGATTTGGTGCAATATTCTCCTTTGGATCTGAAATTTCCTCCTCAGAATTGAAAACATTTTCTTGCACTGATTTCTCAACCGACATTGCTTTGTGGTTTGATACTGTGAAGAGAACAGTAGACAAAGCCACTAGTACAGATGTGTAGAGCATAGAGCAGAAACCAAGTCCCACACCGGCCAAAAGCAGAAGGAGAGCAGGAAGAGCCATCCATGATGGTGGATTCTTGAATAAACTCAAGGAAGAAAGCAATCGATAACTGACTTTGCTTGCCCACTTCATGGATTGCAAAAAAATGCCTCTTAGTTTGTGACCTCCAAACAAAAAGTATTGTCAGAGAAAAACAAAAAGAAAATGAAAAAGGGTCTTTTACTTGGATTAGATGGAAATGAACAGTTTAAGTGAATAAAAATAGATCTGATATTGAAAGTTCAGCAATATGCTAAAAAATTGGATTAGGGTTAATGAAGGAACACAAACAGATTAAAGGCAATGTCTTCTTTTAGCTTCAAAGTATAGGAGATAACAAGATCTACCATAGATTGAGGTTCAAGGATTTTCAAAAGCAAAAAACAAAATTTTTTGACAATTTTTTCCTTTTTTTCTTGCTCAAACATGGATAGGGTTAGCACAAAGGAAAATTTTCTGGGATTTTTAATATACAGAATCTGCTGTCTAGTAGCTGTATATAGAAGAAGCAAGAAACAGATAGGAACTAGTATGAACCTCACAGTCAGCTACAGCTATAATTTATTCAACAGGTTTTGTGGATAGCCGATGAAATTGATGAAGTGGTTTGCAAAGTGGAAGCAAACTTAAAAATTCTCTTTGCTTTCTTTTCAATAGGTCTGTGCCTATGGAACTAAATACTGGGTGGTTTCCTTCATGAACGACTCACAGTTTCCAAGTCCCCCATTTACCCTAAAAAACTGAGTTTCTTTATTCTATTATAACCACTTGGGTGGTTTCCTCAGAAACTGATTCTCTTGAAAAACCCAGCAAAACCCCATGTTTAAATGTATTTCTTTACAGTCTAAGAGCTTGGAAAAGAGAGAAGCCATGTGCTAACATCTGAGCTCACCACATGGCACTTTTAATCCAATTTCAATGTCACAATTAAAAATTGATAAAAAGATCTGTCATTTCTCTTCAATCCAAAAGCAGAATCACACCTGAAGGATCTCAAGAGGCGGATCAGCCACATCTTCATAAGGCTCATTCTTACATTTTCTTTACAGCAATGAAACCCTTGTCAATTTTTGCTTTCCATTAAAAGCGTTTCTATGGGAGAGATCATCAATTGGGTCAACTTTTCTACAGAAACCAAATTGCTTGCATGCTTCAATCTGCCATGATTTTAATTTAAAACCATTTGGAGAAAGTCAATTATGAGGCATGAAAAGAAAACAAAACAAAGTGGTGTCTTCCCTTTACTTTGGTTCAAAACTTTGATAAATCTTAGAAGTGAAAGACTCGCACTAAATTAAGCAATTATTATCCGGCTAAATTACAAACTATCCCGTCAACCATAATTCATATGCGATTTATACTCTAAAATTTGAAAAGTACATTTCAACCATCTAATTTAGAAATGTGTAATCTACCTTTGTAACTTGCCCAATTGATTTTATTATCAAAGGCTTAAATTCCATATTTTTAAAATTAATCTAGCAAATGCGATTATGGTAAATATTACTATTAAGTTGAGGCTATATATATGTTTTAGATGACTTTTTATCACAAGAACAGCAGTTTGTCACCTTTGTAAATTATGCATATCACTTTTTCTTTTTCTTTTTTTCAAAAATTTAGAAGTACGATAGATTACTTCATTGTAAGGGCAAA
Organism: Saraca asoca; assembly: GCA_026873985.1. NCBI lineage: Eukaryota > Viridiplantae > Streptophyta > Magnoliopsida > Fabales > Fabaceae > Saraca > Saraca asoca. The sequence goes on along the minus strand of JANHAO010008835.1, from coordinate 12,521 downwards.
ATATGTCACTAGTCAATATGAGAGCTTAGAGTGGCAGGGGTGGAGGATTGTTGGTCTCATGGTCTCTATTTTTTTTTCCCCTAAATTGTCAAAGCTGGCCTCTCTAAAAAATTATAATAGTACTAATTATAAATTTATATTTTACAATTTTATACAAAATAGTTATGAATGAGAGATTTATGAGTAGCATTAATAAAATAAAAAAATATGAAAAAAATATAAAGTATCTTTTTTTCAACTTTAGGATAGTTACATTTAACATTTATAACTATTAATATTTGTAATAATTCACTTTCCACTTTAAATAAGTGGTAGATTGCATTCATATAAATCCTTTTTCTATAATGTCAGAAGAAATCCAAGCGCACTATATTATATTGATACCAAGACAAAAATATAAGGATCACAATCATGGGATTTCCTACTTGCATTGAACAAGCAAATCATATCAAAATAATCAGAATATTCCTAAAATAGGGAAAAATAAAAAAATAGTACACAAATTAGATCGTTCCAAAATTTGAGTCACAGAGCTTGAGCTTACGTATTTGTTTGATTTTTTTAATAAAATTTCATATCAAACCAAAGATGTTTGCTTCTTCAAATCATTTATAAGATGGATGATGAGTATTAAATTTAATTATTCTAACATTGAAGTAGGTTGATTGTAAAAATTAATAATTGGTTATGTTAAATGCAATAATCCCAAAGTTGAAGGGGATAATTTATATTTTTTCAAAAAATTATTTAGAAAGTAGTACATAAAATCCACATGTTAGTTTTATATTTTCAAACAAATAAATAAATAAATAAATTTAAATATAAAAAATAATTGGATTTGTCTTCTTTTTCTAATAAATATATTATTTTAAAGAATTTTTTTACACTCTTGACACAAAATCTTCATAAGACAAGAAGAATAAGAGAGCTTCATTTTCTTTACTCATCTCCACTTTTTCTCTCATTTTTCTATTTTTTAATATTTCTGTCGCAAATGAATTTGTCTTATTTGTAAAAAATATATATATATTTTAAAATTCTACCATAATTAACACTATAATCTTGTAAATATAGGGTACAAACTTAAAATACCAAGAATTTTGAAGGTGAGCTCGTAGGGGCAATAACAATTTAGCAAAATAGATACTTTTAATTTTTTTAGTTTGCTTTCAACATCTTTTTTTTTTTTTAACAAAATCACAAGATATTTTTGTTTTTTTTTCTTTTGATCCATTGATTGTCAGTCAATTTAGCAAAATAGATGCTTGTTCAGTTAATAGAAAAGAATGGAGAAACTGCTTTCCAAAGAAAAGAAGTTCATTTACTAAATATGAATACAATTGATATAAATTAGTCAGTTCCATTTCAAGTAGTCATCTTATATGCTTACAATATTTTAGTTAAAATGTTTATGTCATTATTTTTTTTGCCCTCTACTATCCCTATAGTGTGGTATTTCTAATTTTACTAATTTTTTATATTACTGATAATAAGATTTGCACTTAATACATAAATGTTCAAGATCAAAAACAAGAAATTTTACAACCAATCCAATCCAAGAGTTGCATATCACATTTCAAAAAAAATAATATATAGAAGCTTTTTATAATTAATGAACGAATAGATAAGAGCTTATACAATAAAAACATTTTATATAATTTCGGCTAAAACAATGTATTCTAAAATAAGTTAATTATTTCAAGTTTGCATACATAGTTAAATAAGTGTTTCCAAAGCATTTTTCAGTAAGGGCATTTTTTTATCAAAATTAAGTATTAAAAAAAATAAAGCTTCCGCCTAAGCTATTTTAATCTGGACAAATTAATAAACTATTCCTATCAACTAATTCAAACACTTTAAAAATATCATATAAGTGCTACAATAAGTACTTATTAAAGATTATCCAAATGGGACCAAAGTCTTAAAACTCCTAATAAAAATATTTAAAAAAATTACATAAGTTTTGCTTTGGAGCGTTAACCTGATTAGGAGAGCGCCAGCCGCCAGCTTTTGATAGTGCTTTCTTGCTTCAGTAGCAAGCTAGGGTTTATTATAGCACTTAAAAGTAGCTTTAGCCTTAATTTTAAAAAACAAATTGTTTAAGTGAAGATATTAGCTGTATGGCTCGTGCTTTAGCATCTTGGATATTCATTCATGATAGCCTCACTGAGATCATCATATCAATGCGACTCTCACCGGTCATCTTTGTCTTTAATTTGTGAAAGGTTTCAAGTGAAAGATGAAAATTAGGATGATAAAATTATTTCATGTCTCAGATCAGATACAAATTTATAAAACATCATATCATTAAAAGAAGTTACAAGGTACAATTTGATTTAAAATCCATTGACATATTAAGTGAAAGAAACACGATTGAATGTAATTAAATATACTAAGTTCATCTCTTTGATCTCACAACTAGATCTCTTAGATAGTAAATATAAAAATTTATTTCATTAGATTATTAGAGAAGAGATCTAGCACTCACTTTATAATAGCTACATTAGGATTTTCATTTAATAATCCTCAACGGGTTTATTAGGTCTTATTATTTAACTCATATCTTATTAATTAAAATAATAAGTCCATTAATTAAACCAGAATTTAGGGCTATCTTACATCTTTTATTTGATCATACTATCTCAACTCAAAATTATAAATGATGTTAGCCCATATTAAATTAAAAATAAAATAAAAAAATCTAACAATCTGTACTTTGATGACTTTAATAGTGACTAACATCATATGCCAAGATAATATATATGTGATAAGCTCAAAAATTGGTCAAAAGACTATTCTAAAATACTATTATATCAAACAAGATCCTCAATATCAAATCATAGTAGAACCTGTATCAATTAATGTGATACAGTTCTTTTTATGATTACTAATACTAATGAATCTTGTCTATTGGAACTAGATGTAGTAGTGTGGTAAGTGACAACAGCACTAACTTTATGGTTTATAATGTATTATTTTACTCGTCAGTCACTAGTTTCTTTTCTTTATATGTTAGAGGTATGCAAAAGAAATCTCTTATGATATAATTAATTTAGACCTATACGTCTTAAATTAACTTCATATCCAAAATATTTTTGTGTTACAAAACATACACATGACCTTAATGATAAATGCCTAAGGCTCTTGCTTAAAATTGACATAGGTCCCAAGATTTTACACAAACAAATATATATCAAACTTTATGACTAAATTATAAACGATAATTGTTTCAAAAATCCATAATAATCAAAATACATCAAAATGATATCTCAAACATAATAAAAGCAAATAGAACAAAAAAATATATACTGACTCCCACTAATCAAATATATCAATGACTTTACCAAACTCATACTAACAACATGCCCTCTAAAGACACCAAGGTGGATTCTCTTAGTTAATGGATTAACAACCATACACTCAGTCATTATATACTCTATTTCTATATCACCTTTCTTTATCAACTTTTTTAAAATCAAGTACTTGATTTCTATATGCTTAGACCCTGTGATACCTTTATTATTTTTAAAGAATAAAACCAGGGCAATATTATCACAATATATTCAAATGAGTTTGGACATAAAACTAACAATAGTCATCTCAATGATGAGATTATGCAACCATGCACCATGTGTAGTTGCTTCGTAGCATGCCACAAATTTAGTCTGCATAATAGATGAAGTCAATTGTATTTGCTTAACACTTTTCCAGGAAGCTACATTTTTTCAAGAAACTACACCACTTGCTAGTGTTAAAACATAATCAATGTGGATTTTCTATTAACTTTACAACTAGCAAAGTCTAAATTATGTACCCCTAAAAGTTCAAGGTTTTCAATCCTCCTATACATTAACATATAGCTTGTAGTTCCCATTAGGCATCTCAAAACTTTCTTCACAACAACCCCATGGTCCCATCTTAGGTTAAACAAATATCTTTCCAAATGACCTACTACAAAGGTAATGTTTGGTCTAGTACAAACCTGGGTATACATCAGGTTCCCTACTGCACTAGAATAAGGGACATTTTTCATTGACTCTCTCAATGTCATTTTTAGGACTCTATGCCAAACTTAATTTATCATCCTCATAGATTGGCACATTTCCATAATTATTATGCATATTAAATCTCTTTAGTATGTGATCAATGTATGCTTTCTAAGAAAGACCTAACAAGTTTCAAGATTTATCTCTTTGGATTTCAATGCCTAGAGTAAAAGGTACATCTCCAAGGTCTTTCATGTCAAATTATCTAGATAATAGCTGTAACATGCCTAGATCATTACTTGCAAGCAAAATTTCATCCACATAAAGAATGAGAAATATATTTACTCCCACTTACCTTGAGATATATGCACCTATTTACTTTATTTTCAACAAATCCAAAAGATGTGATTATCTCTTCAAATTTTAGGTGTCATTGTCGAGATACTTGTTCAAGCCCAAAAAAAGACCTTTTAAGTCTACACACAAGATGATCCTTACGATCTTCTATAAATCCTTTAAGCTACACTGTATAGATTTCCTCAATAAGGTTACCATTTAGAAAGGAAGTTTTTACATTCATTTGATGTAGCTCTAAATCATAATGAGTTACTAGTTTCATAATAACCCTAAATGAATTCTTAGAGAAAACAAAAGAGAAATTCTCATAAAAATTATCCCTTCTTTTTTAGTAAATCCTTTGACAACTAATTGAGCCTCAAACCTCTCAACTATACCTTTGGAGTCCCTTTTGGTCTTGTAAACCCATTTGCATTCTATAGGCTTATAGCTTTCAGACAACTCAACAAGTTCCTAGATAGCATTATGCTCTATAGATTGTATCTCATCTCTCATTATATCTCACCATATGTTAGATTAAAAACCATAAATAGCTTCAGTAAAAGTAATTGCAATGACATGGCCTATGTCATAATCATTCTCTCCTAAATATACCACATAGTCTGATGAGATAACAGATCTTTTCTCCCTAATGGATCTCTTAAGTGGAACATGTTCAACTATATCCTATGGTTAAGGAACCTCATTAATACATGAGGTCCTTGTTCTTTTATAGGAGCCACCATTAGTTCAAGCTCCACAAGATTTTGTCTTGCGACAAAAGTAATATAAATTGTTTTAATCTGCACACTTTCATTTATGATGCTAGAGTCAATTTTATCAACCACGTCATGCTCCAGAAACTTTATTGTTTGTGATTCTACAATTATAATATCTCTATCTTGACAATAAAATTTATGATCCTTAAAATACTCAAAGTATCCAATAAAATAGCAATTAGTAGATTTAGAATGCATTTTATTTTCATGAAGGTTATTAATGCATACTTCTAAAAAACATCCCCATACTTAGAGATGATTAAGGCTAGGTTTACATCTAGTCTATAACTCAAGTGGAGTTTTAGCAACAGACTTAATGGGCACTTTGTTGAGGATATATAAAGCTATTTTAATAACCTCACCCCAAAGATGGCTAGAAAGATTAGCCTTACTTTGCCTTCTCCTGATCATATCTTTGAGTGTTGTATTTTGCCTTTTAACAACACCATTCCATTCAGGAATACTAAGCATGGTAAAATGAGCAACGATGCCACAATCTTCTAAGTATTTGGAAAATGGACCTTTGACTTGCCCTAAGACTCTATGTTTACCATTATACTTGCCTTCCTAATCTAATTTAACCATCTTAATATTTCTCAACTATTTCTCAACTTCAATTTTTAAGATCTTGAATTTGTCAAAAGCTTCAGACTTTTCCTTGATCAAGAACATATATCCATATTAAGAGAAATCATCAATGATTATTATAAAATAGTTATTGTTTCATATAGTGGGTTTATAAGGGCCACTTATTTCTATATGAATAATTTGCAAAAGTCACTAATACAAATTGAACTGTTCTTTTTAATCTCAGTCATATTTCCCTTACAACAGTCAACATATGTTTCTAGGTCCTAAAAGTCAAGAGTGGGAATAATGTTATCTTTTATCAATCTTTCTACTCTTTCCCTAGAAATGTGGCCCAATCTTTTATGTCATAATATGGAAAACTTTTCCTTAAGTAAAGGTCTTTTGGCAACAACTTGTTCAACATTACATGTGGTAGCATAAAATTTCATTTGAAGTCAAATACATTCTATATAATCTATATGACAAAGTACAATGGCCAACTACAATTGAATTATAAAACAAGGAAACATCCCTATTTTTTAAATTAAAAGTGTAACCTTCTTGGTCTAAAGCAGAAACTGAAACTAAACTCTATCTAAAAAATGATATATAGAAAGTGTTCCTTAAAATAAGTTTAAAACTAGAATGTAAATTTAAACAAACTACTCCAATGAATTCTACATCTACCTCTACGTTGTTCCTAGCTATAAGTTTACTAGCTTCTATATTTGGCATCCTCTTGCTTATGAACCCCTACATAGTGAATGCAACATGATTAGTTGCTTCATTATCAGGCTACCAAGAACCAGATAAGCCCATAATAAACTGGATTTGTATAAAATAAGAGTCAAGGAGTTACCTTTATTTACACATTTCTCTAAGAATGCTTTATATTTAATGCAGTTCACTTTAAAATGACATTTCTTCTTACAAAAGTGGTACCTATCTTTCTTTAGAAGAGGTTTATTGGCATCCACAATACTTTATTAACTAGAGTTATTATCCTAAATATTTTTAAGAATAAGAAAATTAGATTTCTTAGCCTTTCCTTTGTTGTTGGGCTTTGACAAAAAGAAAGCAACTTATAATTTCTCACTTTTTAGTTTTTTGTTCTTAGCAACACACTTGGTGATCAGCTCATTGATACCTCACACCTCATACCTCATCTCAAGAATTATATATGGTTACAAGTAAACCAAAATTAGCAAAGAGGATGTTCAATGCTTGATGAATCATATAGGCATCAAGGAGAGAAATATTTAGGCTTTTCATCTTGTTCTACTCTTAGTCAGAGGTGCTTTTAAAATTAATTACTTTTTAGCATCATACACTAGCATTTTTCCATCTTCAAGTTTCATATTGAACTTCTTTTCAAGTAATTTCCTAAACTGATGAAATTACTTTTCACAGCTAGAACATAAAATACATTTGAAATATAAGCAATTGGATTCACTTTTTTGTAGTTTTATAGCCACCATGAGCAATACATGCTCATCATCTTCATCCTCTTGTGCAAAACAACTTCTTCTTCTATTTTCTTTGCCTTGCACTTATTAGAAAAATGACCAAACTTCTAACAATTCCAACACTGAATATGAGATTTGTCAAATTTCCTTCCTCTTCCCCTACACTTTTCCTAGCATCTATTTGAAGTAGCTTGTATGGCTTTTTAAAGGATTGTAATCTCATTTTTTTTAATTTTGCTAGCTTCTTTATAGCATTTTTCAAGAATCTATCGAGCTCCCTTGGATAATGCAATATCTGTTATCTTCTTAAATATGGATACATCAACACTTTGATAGATTAAGAACAAACCTTTGTAATATTTCTACTTGTTTTCTTTATGCTCCTTTTTCTAAGCTTTAGTTGTATCAGTGGGAAAATCTTAAATCCCATTCGTAACTACTTCCATGACATCCTAATAGTTGGGCAATACTCTCATTTTCACACACTACCTCTCATAGTTCTTGCCATCAAGATTGGGAAAGGTAAAAGGAAATGTGGTGCTTAAACTAGCCACAATCCAAGCTCTAGATACCAAATTGTTAGAACCTTTTTGAAATCATGAAACTAAACATCAAAAAGAACCAAAAACTAGTAAAGCAAAACAAAAAGGAATGAATATGAAGAGCACTTAGTCTTTTAATTTCAATTGTTTGCCAAATCACTTGATACAATAGTATTCTCTTATTTATACTCCTTCTAACAAACTCAACATAACAAATTGGTTCTTATCCTAATTGATTTTTTCAACTAACTAATTAAAAAGGCTAGATTTATTACAATAGTAAAGGGAAATAATTGTTTGGTGGATTGCAAGGAATATCCAATTTAGAATATTAAATGGTACTATACCTATAATAGTACATGTAGGTGACAATAGTGATCCATATCTATTTAACCATCCATTCTTGCCTATTTAAGTTTTTTGGATAAATGGTTTGGGTCAATTACTGGCCCTACAAAACAAGGGTAATATTGGGTCAACTTATGGATAACCATTTAACCACTTATACTTAATATCAACTTCGAATTAGTTAAATATTTTTGTTAAAAAAAAAAAAGACAGAAACTTCATTCAGCTTTATCTTATCATATGTTTATTAATCTAATAATTACCATTAATACTAGATATGTAGGTATTGGTTTTATGCATAACTTTTCTCTTATCATAACTATTTAACTATTTATACTTGATATGAAATTTGGACCAATTAAGCATTCAGGTCACTACAAAGGGCAAATATAAATTTCATTCAATTTTATTTTGTGTTTGATAATCCAATAATTACCACCTAGATGTCATTTTTTTTTATGAATATTAGATATCTCACTTTAATCTTAATATAATCGTTTATCCATTTACACTTAAGATCAATTTTAAATTGTTTGAATATTCATGTCACCAAATTTAAATTTCACATATAAAAAGTGCACAAAATATTACTATTCATTTGATGGAAGTAACAATATATTAAAAAATGTAACTATTTATGAAATAGTTACTTATCATGAAATATTTACAAAAAATATGATTTTTTTTTGTGTAAAATTTACAAGTCTTGTATGCATACCTACCATTTTTAAGTGTGTTTTATAAGAACCAATTTTATTTTTAGAAAATATTATAAAATTTTTAGAAACATAATTTTTATAAAAAATATTTTATTTAAAAGTTTATTTTTTAAATATGGAGTGGTCAAGAGGAAGGTTTTTGAAATTATTTTTACAAAATTAATAATTTAATATAATAACAATGAATGTTCTTTAAGGTTTTAATGCCAAAATAAATTATCATAAGGTTGTTTAGCTATTCATATATATGGCCAATGGCGTTATGGCTTCATGAGATATGCTAAAGCAAAACTATCATATAAATTGATCTAACAACTTGAACATTTTAAAGCTTCATTGACATGTTAATGGTCTTTCAACTTATATATTTTATCATGCATTTCATGCAAATAACCACTATAGGTGTGGGTCGGTCTATGTATGCATGTGTAGGGAGAAGATGTGGGGTGTTTTAGGGTGAAATGAACTCACCCACATAAGGTCTTGGATAGTGTATACTCACAATGCTCATGTCTAATTGTCACGGATTGATAGTTCTTTATCTGAAATCATGCAGCGTATATCGTCAATTTTTGACTAATATATTAACCATCTAATAAATTTGAGCCTCACTTAAATAGATAAATGGGGTATTGTGCATTTTGTTGCTTATACAACTAAAATCTTATGTGCAATATGTTTATAAGTAAACATGAGCATGTAGTCAAAGCATTCACACATACCGAGTATCAAAAAACACACCATATAAGTAGCCTCTAGTATACATTGAAAAGGGATTTTTTTTTTTTAAATAAGGAAAAGGATAACTCCATTTTATTAATATATATCTCATTCCATAATTTTGAATGTGTAGGAGGAGTCTCTAAGCCACTACACTCTATCCCTAACCCATGCTATAGTGCCTACATAGGTCACCAAACACACTTCCCCTAAATAGCGTTATAAGCCAAAACCCTAATGACACAAGTAAGCATACATTTTTTGAGTTGACATAAAGGCTTTTCTCCTAACTCGAAAAGGTTCTAATACACCATCTCATATGGATGTGAAGATAAAAGTGCAAGGATCATAATCATGTATTTTTTTTACTCGCACTAGACAAATGATTTATGCTAAAATGATACAAATACCTTTAAAACGAGAAAAATTAGAAAAAATAATACACAAATACATTTGCTCCAAAATTCACATCACAGGGCCTCTTATTCATGTTTGATTTTCTTGCCAAGTTCCATCCAAAATCAAGCATATCTACCTATCAAATTGATTCACAAGGCCAACTTGTGGCATTTTCCCCCACTTCAATTGTGAATGCCCTCATTGATGCCTCAATTTGACAGAACTTCTATGAAGGTTTTCTCTTATCGAGTGTTGGCTTTTTGAATCTTCATGTAGGTCGTCAGCTTACTCTACTCGAGCTTCTCCTTTGACCGTTTTGTTTGTCTCTTTGAGTTAACATCATTTAAGAGGCTTTGATAACTGGTACCCTTAACCTAACATAGCTTTCATAAGAATCATTAGACTGCTGCTCTTCAACTCCTCCCTTACCCTCCTTTTAGCTTTGTCTTCTTGAACTCACACCATCGAATATTTGCTTCCTTACAAGCTTTGGAAAATTGCCTTTGTAACTTTGATGTCTTAGGTTTTGTTACCTCACAGACTTTGTGATTAACCTCTATAGACTCTAATTCATTGCCCTGACATAAACTCATGTGGCACTGTCTCCACAACCCTCTGATTTTGTTACCTCTGCAACTTCTCTTATCCCACTGCCTTTATAGCATTTGGGTTATTACCTTTACAACTTATGCTTGCTTCATTACTTCTGCATCTTGCATGCATACTATCCCCATACAGCTTTTGATTCACTACCTTTGTAGCTAAAGTGTGTGCTACCTCAATAGTTTATATACTTGCTTAGTATTTTGGATGTCTACTAACAGATAGCCCCATATCCAGTGTCTCATTCCATCGATGTGAGAGACACAAGTCTCATGTCTTGTTCACTCATAAGTCTATTCCTGACTGACAAAACATGGCTTGCTTGCAAGTCTCATTCCACGCTCACAAGTCTGCTCATGTTGGGTTCAATCAATCACTACACTTTGCTTCATCACTTTCATACTCAATCAGATTATCTTAACCATCTCTAAATTGACACCCTTTGTAGTATCACAACTATCGTAGTCTTTTCAGAGTTGATGCTATCTAACATCTTGATTTTCATATCTTGTATCTTGGCCCTCACAGTTACTCCTATGAAAATCAATGCCCTCTCTTAGCACCTCTTAAGCGACATTTATTGACGTCTAGGCCCTCATTGTCTAGTTAAAGTGTGTCTTCATGATGGCTCCCCCACATCAACAGTTTGATAGAGGTTAAGCATAAAGCATCCTCCACTCTAGCTTGAGCATTGCTTTGCTTGTACATGAGCAATTATGTATCCCTTGGTCATTGTTGCAAAATTTGTCTTACAACTATGTAGTATTAGTTCATTATGCCTCGAGTCATTGTTGCTACACTACTAAGCGACTATATAGCTCTCGCTCACTATATCAGATATCATTGTCACTTATCATGGGATTATAATGTGCTAGCTCTCTAGCATCTCGCCTTGAATCTTATAGATGAGCATTACAGCTCACTTATTACACCTACTCGATAGTACATAGTCATTCCCTCCTAGATCATCTCTGTCCCCTACGAATTTACTCCACTGAGTGAGATTCATGCCCTCTATCATGATTTTAGACTTCTCTAATAGATTTGTCCACTCAACACATCAAAAGAGATTTATTATCCCATAGGATGTGCTAACTATTTATTTTGATCATATTTTCTAGCACGATCATGGCTTTGCCCTCTAGGCTCTGCCAACAACTCATATATCTCTCATGGACGTAGTCAAGCTTTTTCTGCAAGTAGGGCTTCTCCCAGGGCTTCCTCCCATTAAATAACTCATCAATTCACTCACTCTTCTTATTTGTTTTGCATTCCTTTGAATGCTACTATGAATGAATGCATAATCAATGTCCTGTGATGTATAGCAAGTTCACTAACTTCTATACACACTTGCACTTAATGCATTGTTACTATTCCTTTAAATACAATATCTTGCACACTGGCCCCCGAGCTACTCCAACCTTTTACAACCCTATTAGTCAAGTCCTTAGCAGCATCTCTTTATTATTTTGATGAATGTCTAGTTCACTCACAAGCCTTATATGCTTTCATCAAGTCAAATCTACCTCAATCATGGCTTACCCGATTTGCTCTTTAGCATAACCAGACTTTGATACCAACACTACAAAAAAAAAAAATTTAGTGACTGAAAATAGCGATCGAAAATTTCGATCGCTAATTGCGACCGACTTACAACTACTTTGTGACTAATTGACTAAGAAAAAAATAAAATAAAAATTTAGGGTTTAGCAACCGAATTAGCGATCAAATTTTTCGGTGGCAAAGATTTTGGTCACTATTCGATCGCTGTGTAGTAGCAAACAGTGAAAATTTTAAATTTTTTTGGGAAAAACTTTTTCCACCGAATATTTTGGTGGCCATATTAGCTCTTGATCCTTTAGCCACCAAATTTGTTGGTCGCAATTTGCAATATGAAATGAAGGACCAAAATGAAAAACTTTTGTAGGGACTAAAATGAAAAGTTTTTTTATGGGTGAGATTATTTTATAAAATTTGCATAGTTTGTGGGTTGAATTGCAAATTTCCCCACTTGCATTTTTATATAAATTTTTCCCTCCAGGTTTTTTTTTCA
>JANHAO010008834.1:0-19134 GCA_026873985.1 Saraca asoca | reverse complement strand
AGGAAGAGGATAGGAAAATTAAGCAATGCATTGAGCTTTTGATGTGTTGTTTGCTTGGCTGAATCTTGACTACTTAGGATGGATTTATTAATCATTTCAAGGCTTCTTATTATGATTATCAACAATTGAATAAACATTTAGTGATCAAGGATGTATTAATCTCAAGTTAGTTAATTCCCTTGGGTTGGTTGTTTGTTTTTCTTCATTTTTGTTTCTGCTTGTTAGTGTAATTGTTAGTTTAGTTATTGCAAACCCCCCTTATTTCCATCTCCTAATTTGATTGATATCATCTAACAAATGATCTTTGGGTTCGACCTGATGTTGCCTTATACTACAAGTAGAAGGTAGCTTAGTTTTACAAATTTCTAATTTGATCGGTCTTGACTGTCACATCAAGGAGGTATATTGAACAACCCCTTAGATTTGAAAATCACCTTTATGCAAAACATATTTTTAAGCTCAAAAAGGCTCTTTACAGCAAAAAACAAACTCCCAGAGCTTGGTATAAGTGCCGAAGCAAATTTCTTTTGCAAAATGACTTTTCAAAAGGGAAAGCTAACATTACTTTGTTTATAAAGCATAAAAGTAATATCATTCTCTTAGTAAAAATATATATTGATGACATTATTTTTTGTACTACTAATGAATTTTTATGTAAAGAATTTGCTAAGATTATGCAAGGTGAATTTGAAATGTCTATAATGAGTAAGCTTAACTATTTCCTTGGTCTTCAAATTAAACAATCAAAAGATGGAATTTTCATAAGCTAAACTAAATACACAAGGGAATTGTTGAAAAGATTCGATATGGAAAATGCTAAGCCTTTTAGAGCTTTAATGAGTCCTTTGATAAAACTTGATCTTGATGAAGGAGGTAAAAAAAATAGATGTCACAATGTATAGAGGAATGATAGGTAGCTTAATTTATCTTACTATAAGTAGACCAGATATAATGTTTAGTGTGAATATGTGCAATGTTTTAATCTAACCTTAAGGAATCACATTTAATTATTGTTAAAAGAATCCTTCGATACCCTGTAGGCACACCACACATAGGGTTGTTGTATCCTAAAGCAAGCTTTAGCTGCTTAGTAGGTTATTCCAATGCTGACTTCATTGGAAGTAGAATGGATTGGAAGAGCACTAGTAGAGTGTGTTAATTTCTGGGCCACTCTTTAGTTTCATGGCATAGTAAAAGGCATAATAGCATGGCTTTGTTCACCGTTAAAGCAAAATATATAGCTGCTGGTAGTTGTTGCACTCAAATCCTTTGGATGAGACAACAATTATCAAATTATGGTTGAATTTTGAGAAAATTCTAATCAAATATGATAATACAAGTGTTATTAACCTTTCTAAAAATCCCATCATGCACTCAAGAATCAAGCACATAGAGATGAGACATCATTGCATAAAAGATCATGTTCAAAAGGGAGACAATGTCCTTGAATTTATGCAATTTGATTTTTAAGTTGTTGACATTTTCACTAAACTTCTTGACGAAAATTGATTTACTTTTATTAAAAGAGAATTGGGCATGTTGAATCCTTTGGAAAATGAGTTTATTTGGTTTGATTATCTTATATTTGTTTGTTGTGGTTTTTTGAGTTATTTCAAATAATGGTTTTAATTTGATTTGAATTTATTTAAATTTTATCTAATTCAATTCTAATTAGGCGTCAGAGAGTCCCATGATTATTTTTTTTGCAGGTAGCTCATTGAACTAAGTTAGTTTTTCATGTTGTTCAAACATTTATAGAGGTTTTAAGATAAGTATTCATGATTTGATTTTGCAAAAGTGCTAAAAAATTAAAGAATTTCTAAAATTGCTGTCTTGTGATTCGAATTGTCAAATTGCAATTCATTTTGTGATTCAAATCTGTCAAATTCGAGGAGTCTTAGGTTGTCTTCAAGTTTTCACAACTCAAATTGCCTAAATTTAGTCAAGTTTGCAATTCAAATTGGTAATTTTGAGAAGGTCTCGGGTTATAGAAACTCATTAACTATTCTTTCACAATGCTGATTATGATTTGAAATGCTTAGCCAATTCTAGCCTTGAGGTCCGAATTATGGGTAGGTTTTATATATACCTTGCATGTGTTTTAACCCTCACTTTTCAAATTCTCACTAAAACCTAGCCACTCTCTCTACCCAATCATCTTTTTATTCTAAAATCTTCAATTTCTATCAATTAAATCTAAATTTCTCTTTACTAAAATAGTTTCCTACCTCTTTCCTTCAATTTTAACTGATCAAATCTTCCAATTTCACCCAAATTCCCAAAACCCCTAAATTTACCCATATTTTTTTCTCTCTCCTCCATCAAGCCAAGATGATTGATGAGTTTGCTTTTGGTTCAAAGAAAAGAAAGAAGTTGTTGGAGATAAACACACCTATTGTGCAAATGTTGTCATTGAAGAATAGGAATTCTTCACCAATGATGAATTCTGTTATAGGTGAAAATTGGTCTCGCCTAAGAAGGCCGAAAGCTTAGTAGACATTAAGTCCAAAGGACATTCAACTTACCAAGGACAGGTGTGCGAGGTCTTGGCTCACAAGTTTGGTAAGTTGCCCAGCTCGTTGAGTCCCAACTCGCATAAAGATTGAACTCACGCCCTGACCTCGAGCTCATCCTCGCTGATTAAAGGTCAGTGACTTCCCATCAGGGATCTCGGCTTATGAAGGACAAACATTCCCCCGAGGCCAAGAGCTTTACGAGAAGGAGCCCCAGGCAGGCCTATGTCAGGTCTGTATTCTAGTCGACTAGAGGGGCCTACCCCACAGAAAGCAACCTGTAGCCACTGGATTACAGGAGTTCTTCTGTATTTTTCATTTATTTCTTGATGTAATAGAATTGTAGCTTGTAATCATTGCATATAACCCTTCTTCCTCTATAAATAGGAAATCATTGTTAGAAAAGGAGGAGAGGCTAAAAAAAGAGACTAGTCAATACTCTATAAAATTTTTCAGAAATCAATAAAAACTCCACCATAGATGTAGGGTCTGATGCCATCTAGATTTAGCTGAACTACTTTAAAAACACTACCTACCATTCCCTGTATTCTCTTTTCCTCTCTGTCATTCTCTTATCTTTTCTCTCTAGCATGATTCACAAAGAAATAGTTCGGGATCTCAGAATTATCTACCATTGGCTGGAGTTTGGCTCATAACTAAATTCCAGCATCAACATTTTTGCATCATCTTTGGGGATCTGTCTGTTTTTGAATCATTCTTTTGTCTGGCTCCAATGACGAGAAGAAGAGCCACCAGGAGTTCTAGCACTCCGGTCGTTCAACCGGTAACCCCTCAGCCACCTCTTAAAGACATGGCAAGAGAGTTGGCTGAAACTGTTAAAGCGCTAGCATAAGCACAAGCCCAGGATGCACAAAGGAAAGAAAAAATTGTAGCACAACTCTAGTAGTTGCATGAAGAAACTCAAAAAGAGGCTCGTGAGGACCACCACAACTAGCTATCTGGGGGCTCGTAGTAAGCTGAGAGCTCTGGCCCCCAGCTTGAAGCCTAGAATCCAATAATGAAGCAAATCCTCTAAAGGCTAAAATAGCTAGAGGAGCAGCTCTAATCTCAAAATAATCAACCTCACTACGAGAAAAGCTCATCATTCTCTGTGGAGATTAAAATGCAGCCCTTCCCATAGAAGCTTAAAGTGCCTATGATCCTGTTGTACGATGGAAACAGTGACCCGAGCAACCATTTGGATGCATTTAATGTCCAAATGGATATGTAAGCAGCTGATCCCTTAGTCAAGTGCCGTGTCTTTCTAGCTATCTTGGGAGGCATCCCTCGGGCATAGTTTAAAAGCCTCCCGACTCACAGCATCAACAACTAAGAAGAATGCCAAAATAAATTTATCGACCAATATCAAGCATTAAAGAGGCAGCTCGTGCCTCCCTATCACCTCGAAATGGTCTTTTAGTGTAGGGGCAAATCGTTGAATGATTACATAACTAGGTTTAGGCATGAAGCTAACTCAGTGAAAAATCCTTCTGAGGAAAGCATCTTAACAACAATCTCAGCGGGGCTCCACAGAGACAGGAAGCTATACAAAAGCCTCTACAAGTCCCCGGCTTGAGACCTCGCTGAGTTCTATGAGTGAGTTACCAAACAAATAAGATGGAAGGAAACCTTCGGGATGGAAGAGCCCAAGCAGAGGGCGAATGCCGATAGTCCTGCCACAGGTAAGAAGTGGGATGACAAGAGTCATAGTCACGACTCTGGTCCTCAGCTCGTGAAGAAGGCAAAGCTTCAGCAACCTCAACCTAAAGGTCACTTTGAAAGCTACAATATCCTGTTAGACATGCAGGATAGGATTTTTACTGTAAAGAGGCATAAAGAAGATTTTGGAAAGCCCAGGCCAATGAGAGCCCCCAACAAGTTTAGAGACTCTAGTAGATTCTATGCTTACCATAACGAGGTCGGATACACCACCTCAAATGTTGAGCACTAAAGGATGCCATAGAAGACCTCATAAGAAGAGGCTGTTTATAGGACTATGTGATAAGGCCATCAGAGTAACGAGCTCAACAAACTTAGTGGGTCACTGATCAAGAGCTGGAGCCTTCCATCAAAATCATATTCTGATCCTATAATATTCTAAGATTAATGATAGAATTATGAACTTTTGCTGGCCAACGATCTCCAGTGAACCATTGCGTAAAAAGAAAGTTATTCTTTGTTGATCTAATTTTATTCTTGGCTGATTGGCTGAGACAGGAAAGTGCTGTAAAAGTAGTAACGAGCTATCATCTTGCTACTAGAAAAAAAAAACATCCGAGGGTGAGACAGTGCGAAGCTTACCTCATGATGAGAAGAAAAACATCCGAGGGCGAGACGGCATAAAGCCTACCTCGTAATGAGAAAAACATCTGAGGGTGAGACAGTGCGAAGCCTACCTCGTGATGAGAAGAAAAATGTTTGAGGGTGAGATGGCACAAAGCCTACCTCATGATAAGAAAAACATTTGAGGGTGAGACGACGTAAAGTCGACCTCACGATAAGAAAAATGTCCAAGGGTGAGATGGCACAATGCCTGCCTCGCAATAAGAAAAACATCCAAGGGTGAGATAGCGCAAAGCCTACCTCATGATAAGAAAAATATATGAGGTTGAGACGGCGTGAAGCCTACCTCATGATGAGAAGAAAAACGTCCAAGGGTGAGATGACGTAAAGCCTACCTCACGATAAGAAAAACATCTGAGGGTGAGATGGCGCGAAGCCTACCTCGTGATAAGAAAAACAGTCAAGGGTGAGATGGCACAAAGCCTACCTCACAATATGAAAAACACGTCTGGGGGTGAGATGACACGAAGTCTACCTCATTGACACATACGAAATAGATAAAACTACTACTAAACAAGCTAGGAGCTCGTTGTGGCACGAAGATGCTAAAATCTGTTGCAACTCTCATGCAGTCACATATTTGCAGCCAGTACGAGGTCGAAAGATTATAGCTCTCATGTGATCTCTTGTCAAATGTGACTTATATGCATCCTGACTATTGCTTATTACTAAGTAGGGCAATCAAATGACAAGCTCAGCTATAAACTAAAGATATGGCTGATTGGTTAGAAAAGCATTTCATTGTACTGCAGAAATATACATCCAGCAATACACAGAGCATTTGGTACAACATTCAGAAGCTATACAAAAAAGGTCATACATCAAAAAGGCCTTATTCAACAAGGCAAAATTACATCAAAGGAGGGAAATATAGAAATAAAAGCTGAAAAAGCCTAAGGCTAAAGATGAAAATAGAAAACCAACTGCCACCAGTAGGAAGACCAGTGAGCCCGACTGCTCCTACTAATATCCCTCCTAAGCCAGTGGTTCCTCCAAGGCCAAACACCATGCAATTCAAAAAGACGATAGGAGTCTGGCTAGCACGGTGAAGCCATGAAGAAATAATTCAAGATCTACACAAGATCTTCCCCGTAGCTAGCATAAAGAGCTATGCACAAGAGCTATGTGAAGAAGGCTATCCATGCCTTAAAGCCATATGCAGAAGGCCATACACACCTCGGTAATTCGCCAGAAGCCAGACCAATAAAGATATTTAGGGGTTTAGCTGATACTTCCATCTAATCACAAGGAAGCAAGAAGAGCTTTTCAGGCTTTATAAACTAATTTGGGTTTAGTGAATGACCCAACAGATAAAAGATCGTGCTTGATCGAATGATCCTAAGAGAATCAGATTGCCACACCAACGGCTAGAAGGAAAAGTTAAAAAAAAAGTATGGCCAAAATCAAATGAAATGAAAGATTGAAAGCCTGAAATGACAACTCAGCAGAACAAAGTACTTTGATTAAAATAGCAAAGTTGTAACTCCCAGTCTGCAAGCGAACTGAGAGTTGGGGGGCTTATGTTATGGGTGAAAATTGGTCTTACCCAAGAAGGCCAAAGGCTCAGCAGAAATTAAGTTCGAAGGACGTTCAGCTCACTAAGGATAAGTACGTGAAGTCCCAGCTTGCGAATTCGATAAGTTGTTCTAGTTCACCAAGTCCCAACTCGCCAAGTCCCAGCTCACACAAAGATCGAGCTCATCCCTTGACCTTGAGCTCGTCCTCATTGATTGAAGGTCAGCGACTTCCCACTAGGGCTTGGCTCGCGAAGGACAAATATTCCCCTGAGGCTAAGAGCTTCACGAGAAGGAGCCCCAAGTAGGCCTACGTTAGGTCTGCATTTTAGTCGATCAGAGGAGCCTACCCCATAGAAAGTAGCCTGTAGCAGCCGGATTACAAGAGTTCTTCTATCTTTTACATTTATTTCTTGATATAATAGAACTATGGCTTGTAATCATTGCATGTAATCCTTCTTCTTCTATAAATAGGAAATTATTGTTAGAAGAGGAGGAGAGGCTGAAAAAAGAGAGTAGCCAATACTCTGTAAAATTTTTCAGAAATCAATAAAAACTCCACCATGGACGTAAGGTCCGGTGCCGCTCAGATTTAGCTGAACTACGTTAAAAACACTGCCTACTATTCCCTGTATTCTCCTTTCCTCTTTGTCATTCTCTTTTCTTTTCTCTCTCGCACAATTCACAAAGAAATAATTCGGGATCTCAGAACCATCTACTGTTGGCTGGAGTTTAGCCCAGAACCAAATTCTACCATCAACAAATTTTGTGAAAGGTATGTCAATTTCAAATAGAAGCTTGTTATACCTTTAAAATGCTAGGATCCAAATTTCCTCAAGAGTAGCCATCTTGCTTTGTATGATTTGCTGGCAAAGTATAAGCTACTGAAATTTGTGACTTATAGTGACGAATGCTATTTTAGGTTGGTTAGGATGTTTTATGCAAACCTAAGAGTTTCTAATAGGAAATGTGTTAGGATGTTTTATGCAAACTTAAGAGTTTCTAATAGGAAATGTTCTATGTCTGTCATGCAAAAGTCTATAAATTTGGATGATGAGTTAATGTGCAATTTCTTTGACATGGATGGTGGAAGTAGTTTTATTACTAGTAAAGATGTGATTGACTATTCAAGAGAAGAAGCCATAAAATTGATTTTCCTTAATAGTGCTTTTGTCTTTGCAATGGGAAAACTTATGATAACCAGTTTATCTATGGAAGATCATCTTCTTCACTATATCATTATAAAGATAATCCTTCCTTGGCACACCAACATAACCAATATTGTTGAGGATGAACTATTTTTAATATGGGCTATACAAACTGGACTTAAAGTGAACATACTATATCTAATTTTATCCTACATGGGCATATTCTTCACCAAGCCTAATCAAAGCTTTATGCTTTATCAGATGATTTTCACAAAAGTTTTCTCCCATTTTCGAGTGCCATTGAGTTTGGAGAAAGAAATTGACAATGTTGATAGTTCCACTTGTTTGAATGAGAAGAGTTTGTGTCAAATGTAACTAAAGCTTGTCAATGGTAGATGGGTAAAATAACATGGTTCTGCTTCTGGAACACCTTTCGCCGTCGGTGCCTCAAGATCTGGTATTAGAATTGAAGATTTTCAAATTGAAACAATGAATATGTTGAGGCAAATGCAATTCTAGCAAACTCAATTCTTTGGAGATATGGAGAATGCCTTTCATGTAAATCAAAGGCAAATCAATAAGACTATCGACATACTTGAAACAAATATGAACGTTGAGATCTAAGACCTTCATAGAAGATTGAACAATATGAAAGATCAATTGAATGAGATCTAACATGCTGTGTTGCTTGATGATTAGGTCCTAATGTTTGCTTCCCTTAGCCCCATCCTTTTTAAACTTATATTTTGCTTTTGCTGATTTTATTTTACACTGATGATATTTCTAGATTTTTTTTCTTGAATATATTGCTGATTTATGTTTATCTAATTAGTTTTTATATCCTTTTTTGATATGTTAAAATGGGGAGAATTAAATTAAATATTTTTGAGAGTTTTGCATGATTTTGTGCTAATAATTGAATTATTTATGCATATTTTGAGTGGGGAGCTTATTGTGCTTAAATGTGTTATTGATTGAAATTGTTTATTGATTGATTCATCTCTAAGCCCAAAATTGTTTGTCATCATAAAAAAAAGAGAGATATTGTTAACCTCAGTCCTTTTTTTCTAAATAAGTTAATTTGTGTTTTGATGAAACAAATGATTTTGGATGAGCTTATTTTATTTTTTTTAGTGAATCAATCTTGGATAGCCTAAGTTCAATTAATGAAGATTTAAATTAAGCCTTATTTCAGTTGAAATGTAAAGGTATATGATTATTTGAATTTAGCTCAATTTTGGAATTATTTTTTTGGGAAGGTTTACATCAAGAATTTGCTTAAAAAGTTTTTAAATTTTTTTCACAAAAAGCATTCCAATGTATATTTAAATGATTTATTAAATTATTTAAACTTGAAAATATGTTTTTGGATTGAAATATAAATTTTGAAATGAATTTATAAAGTTTAAATTTCAAAATCAGGCCCTGCAATTTGAATTGGCACTTTTGAACTGTGCTCATAATTCTGATCATAGCTACAAGGCAAGTGTTAGAGTGTCTCGGAAAACTAGCGATTCAAATTGGCCTTCAAACTAATTTTTGCAATATTGATTGCATGCCACTCAGGGTTGCCAAAGAGCCTGCATCTCAAGGTGATTCGAATCAGTATTTACATTATATTTTTGCAATTTGAATAGTACGATTTTAAATTGACTCTTTGCGATTCTGATTGCAATTTAAATTTTGAATTCATGATTTTGATCACAAAGGGTAATTTTTGAAATAATGTTCATGTTACTATGTGCTGTTCTTACTTGCTATTAATACTCATTTCTCATACTTCTTCATTGCGAAACCTTAATATCTCAGAGGCAAACTGTCACCATTTCATATGTGTTTCAATTTTTTACTTGATTTCTTCCATCTGAGTTAGATTTGAGTGAATCTATACCTATAGAACTTCAATTTGTAATATGAACTTTTGAGTTCTTGTGATTTCTTTCATCTCATCTAAAAGTTTCTAGGTATTCTAGGGCTAGCTAACCCTAGGTTAGAGTGTTTTAGCATTTTTTTTCTTTGAGTGGGTTTCTTGAAGTTTTTTTGATTGTGGTTGAACAATCATTGTACAAGTTTCTTCATGTACCTGTTTTAAACTTGGAGGGATTGTTTATTTATGGATTTAAGCTTTATTGAGAGCTTGAAAGTGGATATAAGCCTTGGAGATGTTTTTTCAGAGAGGAACCACTATAAACCTATGTTTGAATCTCTCTATCCCTACACTTTTATTTTCTACACCTTATATTGTTATAATTCATTATTTTTCATGCTAAATTGAGTTATTGATATTATGAATGTTGATTTGCTGAAATTATTATGTGAAACTATTTATTTCTTGTTTCCTAGTAAGTAAGTAAGTTTTGCAGAATTTGAAAAGGGAATTTTTGAGAAATGTTTTCAAAATTTTAAAATTAATTTACCCCTTTTTTGGTCAAATCCATGGCTACATATTTATGATTGTTTCCTAAGCAAATATTTTGTACTACAAATATTTTTGTTGGGTAAAGGGTTTGAGGTATGAGAGATATTTGATATGAATGCCTATGGGGATTGTGTAGGAGCCCTTATAAAGGTTTGGGAGAGAAGTATGAATAGTGGTTAGGAAGTTGTATGTTTGTAGTTGAGAACTTTCACACATATTATTATGTAATTTTGATTTATAGTGGATTGCTTCTCATTTGTGGTTTTTTTTTCCTAGAGTTTAGAATTTTTTCATGTTAAATTGTTTTTGTATTATCATGCAACTTTAATTATTTTATTCGCATGATACTTGTTTGTTTGAAATGGGAATATTTTCCCCAATAAGTGATATCAAAACTGGTTCAATGTTGTATAAGAGTGATAATTCAAGATAGGAAGAGATTGGTTCAATGTTGCATGAGAATTGAGCATGATGAATGGTGATGTTGCGGTGTTGATTCGATTGCGCAGGTTAAGGAGAATGAATGGTGATCCTATTAAGATGGCTAATTTGATCTTGTAGGAGTTGAAGTGGATGAATGGTGATGTTATGGAGGTAATCAGTTTGATTTTGTGTGAGAGTTATGGATGATGATATTATGGAGGTAGTGAGATTCAGTTCTGCATGAGAGTTGAGGATGATGAATGATATAGTAGTGGTAGTTAGTTTGGTTCTGTGTGAGAGTTGTGATTATTGATTAATGCTATGATGGTAAATGTTTTGTCTTGAGCAAAAGTAAGAGAGCTACGATTGATGATGGAGATGAAGATTTTAAGAGATTATGTTGGTTAATGAAAGTGTTAGCAAGATTTGATGTTCTTGCAAATGTTTGAGATGCTTGTAAATGAAGAAATCATGGATAAACTCCAATGAAGCTTGTGACACTTGATTGAGGTGGAGCTACTTGATAGGAAGATGATTGCTGCAAATTTTTTAAGAAGTTGTAATGATAATGGTTGATAGGAAGATGATTGCTGCAAATTTTTTAAGAAATTGCAATGATAATGGTCTCTTAGGGTTGACGTTCCATGATTAGTCTCATTTGACAATAAATGGAGGTGAAAATTGAGGAAGATGGAGTCTATGCTAGAGAAGGATTATGATTGTTTCCCAAGCAACTATTGTGAATGTTTTCCTTAACAAATATTTTGTGTTATAAATATTTGTGTTGGATGAAAGTTTGATGTGTGAAAGATTTGATGTGAGTGCCTATGGGGGCAGATGAAAACTCCCATAGAGGTTTCAAAGATGCAGAGATAATAGTTAAAAAATTATATAGTTATTGTTGAAAATTTTCACACGCATTATTATGTAGTCTTGATTTATGGTATATTTCTTCTCATCTATAGTTTTTTCTCCAAACATTAGATTTTTTTCATATTAAATTATTTGTATTATTATGTTATTCTAATTATTTTAATTTTCTGAAATTTGTTTGTTTGAAAATGGGAATGTTTTCCCCAATATAACCAAAACTTTAAATTATTTGTATTATTATGTTATTCTAATTACTCTTCTAATAATGCATGGTAAACCATCGCTTTCAACATTAACAACATACTTGCATTCACTCTCCATTCCCTTGATTAAGATAGCCTATTCCTTTCTTCTTTATGTTATGGTTTCACGACTCAAATTCAACATTTAGAAAATACGCACATATTTGGTTTGCTTGAATTCATCTATCTGTAATGGATTCTTGTTTTATATGGTAAGATCCTTTGATAAATAGTTAATTGCCAAGGGACAAGTTGGTAATTAAAGCCTTTTCAGTCTATTTTTTCTTTATTTTTCTGCCCTCGCTCTTTTGATAAATTGAATTACCACCATCCCATGATATCAAATTGAAACGGAATTTTGAATTATGATTTGTAATTAAAATATTATATAATATTATTTTTATAAACTGTTTTACAAAATTATTTTTCTTACATTAATCGTAATTGAAAATTATGAAAAAAAATAGAACACAATAAATTAATAACTTCTAAATTAGTTATAATATCAAACACGTTTTCATATAGCTGGTAACAATGATAAATTCTTCATATCGTTTCAGAAGATGGGCACACAGAGAGGATTCAAATCTAGCTAATTCAGTCTTCAGCGTAGTGAAGTAATTTTATTATGAGTGGCATTGCTAAAATCGATGTATTAATCTGTATGGATGTTGGCGATTGCAAGAAGAGTTGAGTGAGATCCAAGTATGCATGCTCTCTGTTAATAGCTTAAACCTTGGAGTCCCCTATCGCATGCATGCATTGTTGAGTTCGAGACCCTGAAATTAATGATACCCCCAAACCCTTACTCATCAGCTTTGAAATATTCAATTCTCATCAATTCAATTACACTAATTACTATATTATATTATATTATATTTTGTGTGACAACAAAGGATCAAACCCTATTTCTTATATCAAAAGCTTACTTCTGATGTTAAGAGATTATAAGATGATGCGTTAGTTTTGCAATGAACCATATATGATATTTTCCATTTTTTGGGGGCCTTAACCATATATATGATATTAATACGTTGCTCAATTTTTTCAGGAGCATGATATGAGAAGGTCAAAAATTATATATTGACAATGTTTCATATGTGTTTAATACATAAGAGATTTTACTATTTTTTTCTTTTTTGAGATTCTTCCATAAAAATGTATTTTTTTATATAAAAGTTTGTAACCTTTTTTTTATAAAATATTATGAATTTTAATTTGATTAATTATTAGTATAAATCAGTTCTATAATTTCGTTCATTTATTTGTTGATATATCATTAAAATATTATTAAAACTTTTATACTATTAATAAAAATCCTTAATTATTTTAAATTTTTTAATAACGTGATATTTTATTATATTCATTGATAATGTAAAAAGATTATTCTGATAATAAATTAAATTTAAACTCAAATATTAAAATTTTAATATTAATTTTATATGTAATAAATATATAAAAAATTATATAATTATTAACAGAAGTTGGATCGCAAATTTTTTTTTTTTTAAAAAAAAAAACTACAAAAATCATAAGAATACACATGGCTCTGTTGTTACAAAACCATTATAGTTTGGTTTGAAAACAAGGGAAGATCACAGTTTGTTCAAACACAAGGAATGAAATTAGGTTATGTCACAAGAATGAAGATGCCAAGAGTTTAAGCAATGATGACAGGAGACCAATATATGTCTGCATCTATATATATGATTTTCTAGAGTTTCAAATGGGGATTTCAAAATCAGTTGTGCTTTGTGGCCATCAAGCAGAAAAAGAAAGCTCTATAGGCGCCAAAACAAAATCATAAACTATAAGTACAAGTCTTTTCCTCTTTAATTGTTTCTTGCTTATACGACTTAGACATCGTCTTTGTGCCCCGCAAATGAAGCTGAAATCCTCACGCTAAGGAAACCTAATTCGCAAAACAATCGTTGCTATGGTTGAAAATGCCATTATCATCAAATATATACACGCTTCTTCTTAACATATATATATATATATATATGTATGTATATTATAATAGAAATATCAAATTACTTTACAATTAACACACATGTAAGATTTGAACTTAGCACATTAAAAAAGTGAAAAACACCAAAATAATGAGATGTCGCTAAATCTATAAAATGTCGACTTCATCTTAAATATATGAATTTTTATCTGCTTAGTATGTACTGTACTCTAATTAGATAACCTAACACATGGCCAGTTAATATCCATTTTGACAAACTACCGAAACTTTGAATCTTCAATATATAGATTATTCCATTGACACAGAATACCCCTGATTTGTAAATTAACCACAAGGCATCGTTGCTATCTTCAGGCTGATGATGATTTTGCTTGAACTAGATATGGTAAAGAAAACAGGTAAATATAGGACTAAAGGAAAGTTTATAGGAATTTGATGTATTATTTTATTTTATTTTTATATCTAAACACGTTAATTAGAGGATTTGTATGCCCATTCTAGTCTCGGCCATGATAAAGTCTAAACCATTTATGTATCAGTGCTTATAGAATCTGTGACAAACGTAAATTAGTTAATATATAATTATTTTCAAAGGTTGAATCAACCAAAATTTAAATCCAGAAACTATTATTGTTTAAAATTATTAATTGATAATGAGCCGGTCCGCAAGAAAAAAAGAGAAAAAGAAACAATTGATACAAAAATATTTAATTCAATAGTAAAAGAAAATAATAAAGTCAACACTCTTAGACTGAACTTTACTTGTAGGATCAAACAAATACAGAAGAAAGCAATATAGTATGTTAGTGAGATAGAAAATTGGGTAGCTGATGAGATGTATGATAGCTCAGCTCCAGTGGATAACCAAATTTCTCAGAATTGAAATTTGAAACCCACATGGGTGAGGATCACATAACATACCTTTTGTCTCCAGCAACTCAGACTTGAGTGGCACGAATCAACAGGCGCAAGAGTGTTGTAGAACTACCAAGCCTTCCCACGTGCAAATTATTTCTTTAATATATCCAAATTAATTGCTATGGTATCTGCAAGATTAAGCCAGGCTTTGCTTTTCCATTGCTCATAAAATGAACAAGAGAAAATGAGCACGCTTTGTCTACCTCCATTAATTGCAATTTTGACTACTCACATCATCGGCCAGCAATTTCCATCACAGACTTGCAGCATAGCAAGTTGCTTTCAATAATATTTAGGGAAATTTTTGGGCATTAATCATGGATTAAGACAGTAAAAGCAAAGCATAGAGCCCATAAAACACTAAAATTCTCTTTACTTTATTACCATATTGCATATAATAGGGAGAAATAAATAGAATTATTATTGTAGTCTGGAAAATTCAACCAAAATAGGAAATATTATCACTTGAAATTGTGCTATAATTATTGAGTGCCCTCTGGTGGGTGTACATGGGAGAAGGGGAAGATGTAGGAGGGAGAGGAGGCGGTGGCGGCGATTGAAACAGTCCCAGAAGAAGGGAGCATGGCGACATGAGAGGAGGGTATCATGTGATTAGCTTCCCTAAGTTTGTATTTAAGTATTTCAGCCCTTACTGCATTAAGTTCAGCTTGTAAAGATTGAATTTGCTGCTGCAAAGCAGAAATTGCTCCCATGCATCCATAAACTGGATCTCTAAGCCTCACATTAGCCTCATAAACTAGACTATTAGCAGCATCCGCTCTTTGACTCTCTGGTACTTCCTACAAACACACCATAGAGGAAAGGATAACTTCTCTGGTATATAAAGAAGTGGGATAAATATATAGGATATGATTAGGGTTTTTATGAATACCATTAGCATCTTGGAGACGTTGCTGGCGCCAAAGACTTTGTGGACGGAAGCAAACTTTTGGGGCTCATGAGGGGAGAAATATGGAGAAAAAGGGCATTCTTGGGCACATCTTCGTCTCAAGAGCTTGCATGCTGCACAAGGGGTTATGGTATTTAGGGTTCCTGGAGGACCCAACATATGCCTTCTTCCCATTTGAGAAGAAACATCTCCTTCCCTCTTGATTTTCTTGCCTATCTCATCAAATCTCTCCCTACGATATAGAAGGAATTTATCAAATTGAGAAAATAAAGAAGTCATTTATTTGATAGTATAGTTCTAAAATAAGCACAGAAACATCTCTTACAATCACAATATTACAGTTATGATGTCTTCTGTTATAGTTATAACAGTCTTAATTGCAATTCTGTTATAAGTTTTCAAAATGTTTGTATCAATTAGTGAAAAGTTCCATCTCTTCATAACCATGTTTGACAACATTAGAAGAACTATAACATAATAAGAAATTAGGGAGAGCCGGAGATCTATTGTTATTGAGAGATATTGGAGAGAGTGATGTCTATGACTTACCTTTCTCTGGACATTCAGGCATGCTCTCTCTGTATGAAGTAAGAGTTGCTTAGAGAGAGAACAGAAGAGAAGAGAGAATTGGAAAGGGAAGAAGAAAGGAAAATAAGGGTAAGAAATAAGAAATAAAGTGTGCTTAAAAGGCAAGGTATGCAAAGGAAAGCGGTCCAGCTATACTTTATTTGCAAATAAATATACAAAAGGAATATTTATATATACAGATAGAGAAATAAGAGAGGGACTCATATGTATGGGAACAGAAAGTAATTTTGTTTGTTTGTTGGTGGAGTTATGAAACTCTAGTATGTACGAGGATTTCAGGAAAATTATTGTTAACTATCTGGAAAGTTAAGCCTTCTGAGCTGGGAGTTCGATAAGAGAGAGATCTATGACTATTTGCTGACGCGTGAGTTCTTAAATGTATTTGACTTTCTAAATCAACTTTCTGATTCCATTGCCGCCATGCATGTGGTTCTTGCTTCTTACTCAGGGCAGATATCACAGATCAGTAGCCGTTTTATATATGTTATCAGAAAACCAAGCGTGTTTCTGTATTATAAGTACCTTAAACATAATTTATATGATATATCAAGTGATTAGCATTTAAAGAATCATAAAACCAAGTGTACTCGTTCTATTTAATTAGAATGTTAGTTTCTTGTCAAAATCAATAGAAACCCACTTTAATCGGGAGGCCAGAACTGGTGTTTAGCTTTTTAAAAAGAAGAGCTAATAATAATAATATTATTATTATTATAGCATCCAATTCACACCGTTTGGAAACCGTAATCCAACCCTTATGACGACCAAAATGCAGACTCAGTCAGTGATTCAACTAGAGTAGTCTTCAAAATGACCACTTCTTTGTTCTTAGATCTTCAAGTTGATGATTTATATATATAATAAACATACAAAATTCTGCTTTGTTCATCTATTTCCCTAAATTTAGTGTATATCATTGCAAAGGTTTCAGTTCCTCAATATAATTTGTTTCTCTTAGCTCTACACCATGCACTATTTACAAGTTTAAGGGATATAAAGAAGAGAGCTAGACACATTATTATTAAGAAACGAGAGACATAAACCTACATGCAACATTATTGGTGTTGATTCTTGCCATTCATGATTGTGATTGCTAGAAAACTTTTAAGCCAGTAGAAAACAATCTATTCCTCCGTAACATTATCACTGAATTTCCAATATATAACACATTTAGGGTTGAGGAAAAAGATTGGACACCTTACAAGATAGGTTGATAATCTTTTGTAGACAATGACTACTGTTGTTATGTGGTGGACATAATTGATGGATAGAGATTTGCTGAGACATCTCATCTTTGCTTTCATATTAGAAAATTATTTGGCAAAAGAATCTAGCACTATTTCTTTTGTCTATAACAGAGTTATTTGATATTAACAAATTTCCTCAAATGAGTTAAGGGTAGATCATTTCATACTTAATTTTAATTTTTCACTATAAAATTTCTCATAATACATGATTAAATCTAAAAGATAACTTTTATTATTAAGAAAATTCGACTAGTTAATAGTGTGTATTTAATCACATATTTCAAACTCACTTCTTAATTGAAAAACTAATCCGTAAAGTTCTAACTCTAAATTTTACATTTCCTCGTAAGTGACTAAGACGGTTAACTGCATAGCTATTTGTAATTCACATTTCACACAATGACATTTAAAATTTTCCCTTCAAGCACACCTTGACATAATGTGAAGAAAACCAAAAACTAGCCTTTCAATTGATGTAACATTGGGAGCCATTTCCACCATATGGTATTAAACACACCTAGTTAGGTACCTAGCAGTAATTTAATAGAGCACCTTAATTACTGTCGCAGAAAAGCACCTAGATTACGCAGATAGATTGTATCAAACTAAGTTGGTAATGACCTAAATCCTAGTTGCGAGGATGATTATGGATTACTAATGACTGTTAAAATAAAGGTTGTGATGTTGGGGAGTGTTATATCAAAGTGGGTGGTGAAAGAGAGGGAAAGGGAATAGAGAAGGAGTGTATTTGGAGGGATGGGATATCTGGTATTAAATTACGTAAAAGGTGATGCTTAGACTCTAAGGGAACGCCATCTTCTATTATTATTGTTTGACCCGTTTTTTGAGCCTTACAAGTCGCCCCGTTGTCGTCTCATCTCCAACCTAACTTAAAATACTTCTGTTTATATATTGAATGCACTAAAACCCAGAACTCCACCACCATTTCTACAGTACTCTAAACAGGTTGGCCTTTTGAAAAATCCCAAATATACCTTCAGAATCTGTCTACTTTTAATATATGGATGGTGCCTTAAAATCAACCCTAGAAAATCTTGGATCCAAGAAGTGATCTTTTTCAATATTTTCTTAGAATACCAAACAAACATTCGTTTCAAAATTGAAATCTTAAAGGGCAGGTCAATTTGTATGAAAGTCTTGTCAAAGGGAAAACCTTGAGCTTGAACAAATGTTCTTGTGCTCTTAGAGTCACTGTCAAGTATTTGAGTCTTCTCTGGCTTAAGACCTTTCATGACTTCCTCTCCTTCTATCCCCAACAGGTGTGGCTATTCTCATAGATCACTTGACTGTTAGAAGGTGAAATTGACAATAAAAATTTGAATTTGATTGCCATTTGCCAAGCTCATTTTTGCCCTTAGATTTGATTGATATATAATATTAGGATTCGTCTTTTAAGGCAAGTGTTTTACAGATATTCTTTGTACAAAAAAGTATATTTTTTAAAGTGGAATAATCTATTTTACTTCTAAATTATTTATTTTAAAAAATAATTAAATACATCTCCATATAGTTTGTTATATTAGGGTTGTTTTCTTAACTCAAATTCTTCGCGGATATTGTTGGCTTGAAGAAAAACATCTTTTTGTAGTTTTAGTTCTCACAAGTTAAAAGTTGAGTTAAGTTGCCAGATTTTTTTTTTTTTTTGTGATTTTCTAAAACCGATGCATGTGACTTTTAAAGATTAGTTGATGGGAAGATAGAATATAGGTGTGATGGCCAAGGCCCTCCAAAACTTTAAAATTCATATATATATATATATATATATATATATATTACAAAATACATGTTTGACCTCTTAGAAAATTGCAATCTTTTATAAGAACTTTTGAAATTTAATTATATTTTGATCTCTAAGTGATCATTAACTCTCTCTCTCTCTCTCTCTCTCTCTCTCTCTCTCTCTCTCTCTCTCTCTCTCTCTCTCTTTTCTGTTTTTCTTTATGAAACATCCTCTGTGCTGACGGTCCTCATTAAAAAATCCCCTACACCGCTCACAATATCAA
>JANHAO010008833.1:0-18915 GCA_026873985.1 Saraca asoca | reverse complement strand
AATATAATAATTAAATTGCCATTAAAACGTAATATAATGTATGCAAACAATCATCTTATGATTGGCTTCTAGGGCATACACCAACGCAATCTTGGTCGGCCTATAAGAGATTAAGGAAGTATTTTTTTCGGGTGCAATGGGTCATTTGTCCAGGACTAAATCTGTCATCGATTACGAGGCCTAACCGGACATACCGGACTTAATTAAAGATGATGTATTCAACAGATTGATAATGGTATGCAATAGAACTACTTTGCTATTTACAATTCATATTTTATTCTGATACTAATGAATTTTTTTCGTCATAGCCATATTTTCAATTTAAAAATGATGAAATGGCCAACTTGCTCACTAATCAAGTAATTAGAAAGCAGTGGAGAGACTTTTAAGGAGCCTTATACAACGAGCATTATGACCCCAGCTTAATTTTGGAGTAAAATATTGAACAAAATAGCCCAAAGGGCATTACAAAAGAGCAATAGAGAGGTTTCATCTTGATCTAAGATAAACAAAAACACAAAGTTAGTAATTCATTTAATTCTAGAATGTAAAAATTATTGAATTTAACTATGTCTGTACCGATGACTGAATGAGTAATTGAGTTTTTTTATGTAGGAAATATGCAAGCAAAATGCACGGAATAGAAGCAAGTAGACCATTTCTCATACTACTAGGTCAAAAACATTTGCATGGAAAAAGGATGAAATGATAGTATAGTCATCTAATTTAAGTGAATACAATTAAGATTTGCATATAAAATAACTTTTTTTTTTACTTGTTTCAATGACAAGAGAAGGAGAAACAAAGTTCTGTTGGATGAGCAGAGTTATGGAATGTTGTCCTTAGAAGAAGTGATGGCCATACATCAATGCTGAGGCAAGGAGCATAGGGGTGAGGATTTGTTGAAAACTTTATTACTTTTAAAACAGTAATCAGTTGATATTTTAACTTATGTTTTGTTCTTTATTTAGGAAAAATTTCAAGATGCTTTGAGCCAAGTGGACCAAACATAGTATATTATTTTTGGGCAAGTATTTAGGAAGAAGCACCTAGGTTGTGTTTGAGGACTAGGTATGGGTGTTTATCCCACAAGTATGTTTAGGAGTAGTTCTCAAAGAGAAGGTGGCATTCGCTCTAACTATTCATTGGGCACCTATCTTGTGAGCCAAGAAGAATTTGATAGGTGTAAATGAAAGCTATATCAAAATGAGCAGGAATTGGATGAAACACAGACACAGGTGCAAGCCAGTATGGACTACATCAAGGTAATGGGTGGATGCATTCCACCCCATTTGTCTAGTTAACCACCTACTGACCAATAGGTACAACTTTGTTATATGATATCTTTTAAGATTGTCGATGTGTTGTTGAAAAATATTGGCTACTAAATTTGTTAGTAAGGATTTACGTCTAGTAATTTGTGCATGGTAATGACTATTTGGTACTATGAAGTGTAATATGGTTATAAGAATAGTGATTTTGGATATGGAAATGGCTTTTGTGATGGCAATTAAGAGATAGGTTTTCTATGTTTTTGTTGTTTGGTTATCTTCTTGATGAGTTACTCTGTCTTGTTGAAAAAAAGTGTAATGTTTGCTAGGTCTTGAATGAAGCAAGATCATCAAATTATAATTAAGAAGCTAAGCTAAAATATTTTATCATCAAACCATCGTACTTGATCAGATCTGTTCTATTTCTCAATGTGTCTTTGAATGGGATTGATCATAAATATTGTGTGCTGTGAATTGAAGTCTAAGAACTTCATTCAACTAGTTGTATTTGCATGATTGCTACCTATAAATTGAAGCCCTATCTTAATTTGGGGAGGGGAGCATTTTGGGGGGGGGGGGAGGATAAGGGGTTAAGCTGGTCTTCTTGTTGTTTCTCTTGCTCATGGGCAGTTTCAGATGGGATAAAACTTGAATACTTTGGTGAATTTCTACTTTCTTTTATCAAGCTTGAATACATCATAATAGAAGAGCAAGCTCGCATTTTTATATAATCTTATGTAAACTAAATTAAATAAAAATCTAGTTCATTAATAAATTTAGCTTCTAAGTACCAAGACTATTAATATTTTAATTGAACACCAAGTTTAATCCTTTATTTAGCATTCCAAAACCAAACCTATAACTTATGGGTTTGGTATACAATTAGATACTTATGGTGCCATCATCAATCTTTAATTAATTTGACTTTATTGTGGATCACATTCTTGATATTAGCATAATTACAAGGTTAGGTTATGGTTCTAGCTATCAAGTTCTTCAACAAACATGTCAAACCCCATATCATGATTAGAAAATAGGAATGCTATTGTGAAAGCTTATATTTTTATACAAATTTTTGCCAAGATAGATTGTCATATGGTCTTTTTGTAAGTAGAAATATTACAATAGTGTTTTTTTTTTGTGATTATATTAATACTTCTTTTCTTACTCATGGTTCTATATATGTCTGAAAAAGCTTATTGTTTTCAGTAATGACATAGTTTGGAATTGTGGGGGTAGAGTTCAAAGCTTGTGTAAAAGAAAATGACTTTCCCAAAATAGCAGTGCCATTTACACATACTATTCTTGATATTGTCCTTTACACTTCTAACATGACACATCGTGATTCAAAATAACGTATATAACTACCTTTCAAGAAATAATGCTTGTAAGCTAACACAAAATAATGATAGATTCAGTGTTAGTTGGAAAAGAAATCATTTAACAAAAATTTCACAGAAGGCTAAGCAAATTCTAAAGCATGAACAAATTGCACTTCTTACATCTGAAGATAACTTACCCTTCTATTGACACCAAAATCTGGTCAATGAGTTAAGTTTAGTGTTTCCCCTGATTGCAAGCTAAGTATGGCAGAAAACAGTGGAAGAAGGTAGTAAATAAGAAGAAAAAAACAACACCAAGAGTTTATCGTGGTTCGACTAAAGCCAGTCTGGCCCCTACGTCCATGTTAATCTTTTATTATGTACTACAAGTTTTGGTTTTACAGGGTATGAATATAGCAATGGAGTTATCTAGATAAACAGTACTCACTCTCAATACTAGTAGAGTTTCTGCATGTCACTCTTCTTCCCTTTCTCATAGTGACCCCCTTTTTCTATTTATAGAAAGGGAGAGGGTTATAAGTGTAATTTCATAAACAACAAAATAATTACTTCCATCGTTTAGGGCATTTAATGCTGGGCACATGATAATTAATGTTGGGCAAATTATTGTTGGATTTTTGGGGAGCTGATGTGTAAGTTTGGAGGTTGAGCTGTCAGTAAGAAACATGTGCCTTGGGTTACTGGCTGGGTTTTGTATAGGTATCCATTGTTAGTGGGTGAGCTGGAAGTTGAATGAGCTGATGGCTTTGGCCAATCTTGTCATCTGTACCTAGTCATTCCTCTGAAGACCACAGGTTCTTCACTGAGTGGTCAAAAGTCTCTTTAGTGACCTGCACCCTTTTTTCGTTACGTTACGAGCTGCCTCCAGCTCACACTTGACAGTTGAGGGTCCTCACTCAGCGACCTTGAACTTCATCTTGGACCTTTACATATCTAAGTAGGCTTCCAATTGGACCTTGACCGGCCCAAAACATGCTCCCGAAAAATCCATATAACATAAGCCCCTAACTCTTAGCTCGCTTTGCGAGTTGGGAGTTGCAGCAAGTGGTCAAAGTCTTTGTCTGCAACCTATAAGATGACTCAGACTTTATGCTCAGTTTTTCATGTCATTTTTATCTTTTAGGCTTTTGTTTCTTGTACTTTAGGCTATGCCCTTCTCTATGCATTATCTCAGCTATCAATGTGGCAGTCTTCGTTATTTCTGGGTGGTTCGATCCAGAATAGCCAAATGTTTCTCAGACCATCTGATGCACCCAAGCGGATTTATAAAGGCCTATAGAGCTTCTCTCCTTTTGTGATCAAGCACTTCATTTTTTTGATGGTTCAGCTTCCAGAGAAGCTTTTCAAGACATGGATAGCCTGTTGCATGTAACTTCCCTGTACAGCTTCTCTCCTCGGCTCCTAGGAAGTTTTGTATAGATCTTAGATTATTTCTTCACGGTCCTTCCGTGAAGTTCAACTTTGCTAGCTATGTTCTTGGCCCCTTTTTGAATTACTCTGTGTTCAGGGAGTCAAGAAATGATCCATCGACTGAGGATGGTTATGAGCAGGAGTAGCCGAGTCCATTTGCTTCATCTGATGGGAGTTTGCCTCTTGGGAAATGGCTCTCTTTCCCTTTGTGGGGTTGTTAGCTTTTTGTCTTTGCTTTATCTTTGTATATTGGTTCCCCTAATGTAAACCTACCTCATTGAAAGAGGTCTTTTAGTGTAGCTTCAGGCATTATGTTTCTGCCCTCTATCATTTTAAGTCCGTGCATGGACAGTTTAACTAATTGCCATTAGTAACGTGATTTACCCCTGCAAAATCATAACTCAACAATCGTTGTGTAAAGTATTTAACGAGATAATTAGCTTCTATCATAAGGAATTTAAGCCAATCAACTTTAATCAATAAACTACCATTTAAAGGATATGTGTCACATCACTAATCGGTCATGCCAGCTCGCATAAGAATTCTGTGTGTGGCTAACACATTACTTGGACGTGAGGTCTTAAGTTTGTCCTCGGCTTGTGTAAGAATTTTATATATGGTTAGCACATTACTTAGATGTGAGGTCTACATAAGAATTTCGTGCGGGGCTGGCACATTACTTGGACACAGCTTATGCAAGAATTCTACGTATGTCTAATGCATTACTTAGATGCGAGATGATTATTACGCCCTTGACCTGCGTAAGAATTCCATGTATGGTTAACGCATTACTTGGATTCAAGGTTGTTCTGTGCAAGAATTCTGTGTGGGTAGGCACATTATTTTGGACGTGGCTCATGCAAGAATTCTACATATGGCTAATGCATTACTTGGATGTGAGATAGTTGTTTAGCCCTCGACTTGTGCAAGAATTCTACATATGGTTAACACATTACTTGGATGCAAGGTCATTCTGCACAAGAATTCTGTGTGGGGCTGGCACATTACTTGGATGCGGCTCACGCAAGAATTCTACATATGGCTAATGCATTACTTGGACATGAGATGATTGTTTGGCCCCTAACCTGTGCAAGAATTCTATGTGTGGTTAACACATTACTTGAATGCAAGGTCGTTCTGTGCAAGAATTCTATACGGGGCTGGCACATTACTTAGATGTAGCTCATGCAAGAATTCTACATATGACTAATGTATTACTTGGGCACGAGATGATTGTTTGGCCCTGACTCTCAGTGACATCGTAACCTACAATCTCAACGAGCCATTGGTTCCCTTGTATGTTTCACATGCATGGCTTTTCGTTTCCCAACGGTTATTGGTAATTATTATTTTCAACTTTTGGTGCATGTATGCTGAGTCATCATTTATTGGTCATTGTTTTCTTTAGACCATTGGATTGTGGGTAACTGATGCTCTTTTTGATCCAACGGTAGGGTTGTGATTTTCTTTTAAGCTAAGAGTGTTTTCTTTCTCCCTCTCACTTTGCCATCTGAAAACTTTTGGATTTCTGGTGTTCTTTGCCTATCGGTTTCTTTGGCCGCCATTATAGCTTCTTCACCAATAGTTTTGATCATCTTCCACTTACACTTTTGACTGTTACTTAAGCTTTCCAGACTTTTTGTACACGGTATGCTTCCCCTAACACTGCACTTTATGAAATTTTCTTCCTTTATAGGAAATAGGGGATTTGATTCTAATCGATTAGGAGATGATGATGCTGATGGGTAGATATGGTTAGGAGACATAGTCTTTATTTGAAATGGAATAGTTAGGTTACTATATTCCCTAGGATTCCCGATACATATTTGTGTCTTCTGAGATTTTGTTGCCTGTCCAGAGTGTCTCCTCCATTTTTTGGAGTTTAGGTAGTCAGTGCGATGGCATAGTGTGTGCATGGCCTATGAAATAGGGGGTCATTAGTCCTAGTTTTGGCACGATTCACTCTCAGTGAGCTTATTAGTCTTTTCCTTTCTTTGTGTAGATTGAAGCGGGTCATGCACATCATTGTCACTTGATTAAGACTGAGGATGATGAATCGGATTTATCTCAAGATACAAGGAAAATTTGAGAAGTTGGGGTTGTGACAACAAGTGGAAGGGAGGTCATTGTAAACCCAAGGGCTCATTCGGGACATGCTAAAGGTCAAAGGATGGTTTCGGATGAATGCCCCAACCGTCACATATTTAAACATCATAGGTCCACTGTATGGGTTCGTGATGTTCCTTCTACCATCGACTCGAACTGGATCCCAAATGGGTGCAACGTCATGGTCCTTACTTTAGACAACTATGCCGTTCATCCTCCTCGAGGCTTTGTAGCTATTGGCATCCTATAGCTTATTGCGAGATTAAGATTCCCCATCCATCCTTTCATCATTGATTTCTTAAATAAAATAAAGCTTAGCCCATTTCAACTAAGACCAAACTCATATACTTTATTGATTTTGTTGGCCCTTATTCACAAGGGCAATGGCCTCCCTCCACCGTCACCTAAAACCCTCAATTATCTTTATAACCTGAGGTGTGCTAACTCTGAGGATAGGCTTTATTACCTTCTGGCTAGGCAGACACCTCATAAAAAGATCCTTCCATGGGGGGATGCAAGGGGGAAGTCCAATGTGGGACCCTATAAGTCCTGCTGGTTTTATATTTCATGCCCTTCGCTGAGATATCTTAAAAAATTTGATTTTGTGCTTATTCCGGTAGGTGGGTTGGGAATAGATGAATTTGTTTACTTCTTTTATATCCATCCTAGATTGTGATTTGTTGTTCTGAATTCTAACCTCTTATTCAACTTTTGCAGATAGGACTGGTAGATGGCCAACACTCAGGATCAATGAGTTGGGGATTCTAGATCGGTTTGCTTAGTCTAGGGATCTTCAGAACGATTTTAGGTTTGATGAAGATGTTCTCTGCTTCTTTAGGCTTGCCCCACCAATAAACATCGCAGTGACCAAGGAGGTAGGGATTCATCAACTGATGGAGGTTAGGTCTGTAAACTTTGATGAACATGACAAAATTATGGACTTGATCCTCAGAATGCCCCCATCGGATAGCGAGGACAAGGCTTCTTTAGGTCGTGAAGTTGTTTCAACCTAGATTGCTGTAGATCAGCCCCCAGCTCCTGATGTGAGACCTGCCCCTGAAGCTCCAGTGTCCACTGAGGCCAAAGTGATTTTGGTTGTCACAGAGTAACCAACTGTTGTTGTTGAGGTCTCTTTTCTAGACCCAACCTCCCCTCTACATTCTGGAGAGGTGGAGGCAACTAGTCCTTCCAATCTCTCCAGTCCTCCTTAAAAGAAGCAGAGGATTGCCAAGGGAAAGGCGAAGGCATCCTCTCAAAATCCATCAGGAGTCAGCCTCACAAAGCCATTGGTTGAGCTTGGCTCCAAAATGGAGGTGCATGCTCAGACACTTATTGAAAACTTTGATAGGATTTTAGGCAATGATGGCAAGATCAAAGCCCTGGAGAGTGAGGAACTCTCCCTTGGGAGGTTGGCGGGATTCACTGCTCAGCAGGGTCTAACGGTAAGTGTTTTTTCTCACCTTAGCCATTTCATTTATTTTCAATTCTGACCATGTTACTCGTTCCTATAGAATGTGCTGTCGTTGATAAAGATTGTCGCGACGTGCGAGGATTGGGATAGAGAGAAATCAGCTCTCATGGACGAGTTAGGGGGCGAACTGAGGTGCAGGGACTTGGGGGAAAAAACAAAGGAGTTGGAGGCCACAATATCTCGTGAGATGAAACATCATGAGGATATAGAGGTGAACTTCAGCCTTGCCACCAACGACCTTAATAAGGCAAAGATAGAGCTGTATGAGGCCCAATCATAGCTGCAGGAAATTAGTAGGGTGGAAAATACCACTGAATAGATGATAAGAGCTACAGAGCTGCGGGCCAAGGCTTCTATTCAAGAGGCGGCGATGCTAAAGAAAGAGTTACAACTTGTTAAGGAGAAAGCGGCAAAGGTTGAAGTCGAGATGTCTTCACATGTGGCAGAGACTACTACGGATATGAGAAGGGCAACTCTTGCTTCATTCTTTTACACTATATGGGAAAAGTATCGTGAGCTAGGCTACTCCTTTTTTGGTCCCCAAGCCATCAAGGTGGTAGAATAATGGAAACCTCGAGCTACAAGGAAAGGTCTTGGTGCCGAAGTCAGTGTCCCTTTTGCCAGAGTCACGGTCCAGGGAAAAGGTAGCTCCCAACCTATTGTTGCTATTCCTCTGCATGGTGCTCCTGACGTTCTGGCTCCTAGTCCTTAGCATGTCGAAGGTTCAGCCCCTGAGGCCCCGTCCCCTTAGAGAAAGAATTGTATAACTTTTGCTCTTTTTGGTGCCCCTAGCACATGTTATAAACTTCATGAACAACCTGTATAATTTTATTGCAGTGAAGCTGAACTCTTTTTATCCTTATTGTTTGCGTGCTTGAATGCTTGGCTTTCATTTACTCATGCTCATACAAGAGTTAGACACGTTAGCTATTGTTGCATCATACAACATATAACTTAGCATAAAAATCTCCAATCTTATTCAAAGAATTCGAAGAATTACATTCATATGTATAATAATCAACTATAAGGTACCGAGACACTTATTGATAATAACGGCGGAGGTGCTCAACATTCCAAGTACGGGGGAATTCTTCTCCCTTCATATCCGCTAGATGGTAGGTTCCATCACTCACAATCCTTTTGATAGTGTAGGGTCCTTCCCAATTCGGTCCCAAGGTCCCCTCACTGGATTTGCGGGCCCCAGGGAGGACGAGGTGCAAGATGAGGTCATCAGGTTTGAACTTTCAAGCTCACACTCTATAGTTGTAATACCTCGCTATCCATTATTGACGGGCTGTAACCTTGAGGCTAGCTCTTTCTCTTTCTTCCTCCAAAAGGTCTAGGTTCGTAGCGAGCAACTGGTTATTATCTTCTGGGTCGAAAGTGACTCTTTACTGTGTAACGACCTCAAGTTTTGCAGGAATCATTGCCTCACACCCGTATACCATGGAGAAGGGGGTTCCCCTATAGATCTACAAGGTGTGGTCCTATAGGCCCATAATACTGATTGTAACTTATCTACCCAGGCTCCCTTTCTGGCCTCTAGCTTGGTCTTCAAGATCTTTTTGATGATCTTATTGATGGCTTCTACTTGCCTGTTGGCCTACGGGTGGTCTACGGCTATGAAGCTCTAAAAAACTTGAGATCATTGCAAAACTTGATGAACCACTTGCTAGTGAACTGGGTCCCATTATCGGTGATGATCTGCTACGGGACCCCAAACCTACAAATAATATTGTTCCATACAAATTTTTTAACCTTAGAGGATGAGATCTCAGTAAGTTCCTTTGCCTTCGCCCATTTGGTGAAGTAGTCAACAGCTACTATCACATATTTACAATTTCCCTGTGCCTTGGGAAGTGGCTCGATCAGGTCTATCCCTTAAATTACAAATGGCCATGGACTTGTCATCTATTTCAAGTAAGCTGGTGGGGCTCACGGCACTTTTATGAATCTCTGGCACTTGTCGCACCTTTTGATGAGGTCGATAGTGTCCTACTTCATTGTTGGCCTATAAAATCCTTGTCGAAGGGCCTTCTGCACCAAGGACAACCCCCCAACTTGGTTTCTACAATGCCCTACATAAATCTCCTTCAAGACAGTACTACAGTCTTCGCCATCTATGCATCTTAAAAGTGGGGTTGTGAACCCTCTCTTGTAGAGCATGTCATCGTGGATGTAGTATCTGGCTACTCGAGCTTACAGATGTCACGCCTCGAGTTTGTCTTCTAGCAACTTCTCATTCTGTAAGTAGTCTAAGATTGGATTCATCCAGGAGTTGGGCACCTTGGTAATAGCCATGACAATGTCTTTTCATTTGACACTTGGGGATGGAAGGAGCTCTACCAGGACCGCTCCTACAAGGTCAGGATCATCAGTGGTGGACAAATGAGCTAAGGCATCAGCGTGCACGTTTTGTGCCTGCAAGATCTAAGTGATCTCGAATTATTGAAAGGAGCTTAGTAGCTCTTGGACTTTATGGAAATATCTCATCATTTTTTCCCCTCGAGCTTGGTATTCACCTTTTATTTGACAAACAATTAATTGCAAGTCACTAAAAATTTTTATCCTCTTGGCATGCACTTCTCTGGCCAGTTGTAAGCCCACCAACAAGGCCTCATATTCAACTTCATTGTTTGTGGCCTGAAAACCAAACCTTAAGGCACTAAAGACTTTATGTCCTTCCGAGCTGATAAGAAGCATCCCTGTTCTGGCCTTTTGATCACCAGATGACCTAGTAATGAACAGTTCCCACCATGGGGCCTCAAGGACTTCTACCTCATTTGGTAAGGGGCCTGTGAATTCGATAATGAAATTAGCCAGTGCCTACCCCTTAATAGCCATCCTGGGCTTATATTCAATGTCAAACTATGCAAGCTCCATTGCCCATTTAAGTAGTCATCCTGAGGTGTCTGTCTTTTGCAAAACTTGTCTTAATGGGTATTAAGAGAGGACTTTGATGCTGTGGACCTGGAAATAAGGTCAAAGCTTCCTTGAGGTGATGACTAGGCAATAGACGAGCTTCTCTATGGGTGAATATCTTGTCTCTGCATCCAACAGTCTCTTGCTCACATAGTAGATGGAGAGTTGAATTCCTCCTTCTTCTCACATAAGCACCGTGCTCAAGGCATGCTGGGATACACCTAAGTATACAGTTAATCTTTCACCCCCTTTCGGCTTAGAAAGGAGAGGTGCTTGCCTGAGATATGTCTTAAGTTCTTAAAATGCGACCTCACATTCTAGAGTCCATTTGAACCTCCTTGCCTTCTTGAGGACGTCAAAGAAGGGGACACACTTGTTCGTTACCTTAGAGATGAATATACTAAGTGCAGTGATCTGACCATTTAAGCTTGGGACGTCTTTTAGTCTTATAAGAGAATGCATGTTAAGCAGTGCCCTAATTTTCTCTGGATTTGCTTTGATCCCTTTGTTATTGATGATAAAGCCAAGGAATTTTCCTAAGGCTACTCCGAATGCACATTTGTGTTAGTTTAGCTTCATCCAATACCTTTTCAAGGTTTGGAACATCTCGTCAAGGTTGTGGACATGATCAATGAACTATTTGGATTTCACTAGCATGTCGTCTACATATACCTCTATAGTCTTTCTGATCTGTTCTCAAAACATCATGTTCACCAACTGCTAATAGGTTGTCCTCACATTTTTGAGTCTGAAGGGTATCACTTTGTAATAGTATAGCCAGTGATCGGTGATGAACGAGGTATGCTCTTCATCCTATATGGCCATTGGGATTTGGTTGTACCCTAAGTAGGCATCCATGAAGCTAAGCAGTTCATGTCCTACAGTCACATCCATTAGCTGGTCTATCCTTGGCAAAGGGAAACTATCTTCAGGGCATGTTTTGTTAA
Source organism: Saraca asoca (assembly GCA_026873985.1). NCBI lineage: Eukaryota > Viridiplantae > Streptophyta > Magnoliopsida > Fabales > Fabaceae > Saraca > Saraca asoca. The sequence continues at coordinate 7,445 of JANHAO010008833.1, read as the reverse complement.
GATCAGTGAAATCGATGCATGTTTTCCACTTCCTATTCTTCTTTTTAATGAGTATAGGATTAGCCACCTAAGTGGGGTATCGTGCCTCTTGAATTAAATGGTTCGGTAGAAGCTTGTCCACCTCTTCCTTAAGTGCTATGTAACATTTAGCGATCATTGATCTTCTCTTCTAGCAAACTGGTTTCACCTGGAGGTCGATGTTTAGTCTATGTGACATTACGCTCAGATCGATACCCTCTATATCTTCATAGTTCTAGACAAAAACATCCACGTTTGATCTAAGAAAACCTATCAATTTTGCTTTCACATCAGGTGGTAGGCACTTCCCTAGCTTGAGGCATCTTTGCTCGTCTGCTTCTCTCACTCGCATGTCCTCCAGTTCCTTAACTAGCCTGGTGGCTCATTTAGCATCCACCTCTCGAGGGTCGAGGTCGTAGCTGACCCCTTTCTCGCTAGTCACTCAAGGCTTTCCCTTAGACATATCATTTACTTTCTTCCCTTGGACCACGAGTTTGATTGCCTCGTCATAGCAGTGTTGGGCTACTTGTTCCTTTCTGCGTATGCACCCAATTCCACTCAGGGTAGGGAACTTGATGGTTAATGTCCGAGTTGACGTTACCATGTTAAAATCATTCATGGCAGGTTGTCCCAACACCAAATTATAAGCTGATGGACAGTCTATAATGGGAAAGTCTGCCATGATGGTCACTTGCCTACTACAATCTCCTAGAGTTAGTGGGAACTTAATCCATTCTACTGGGAGTATTCCATCTCCAGTGAAGCCATAGAGGAGCTCATGTGATGGGTCTAGCTGATTCTTGTTCATGCCCATCTGGTCGAAGCACCCTTTGTACATTACGTTCATGGTACTCCCAGTATCCACTATAATCCTTCTTAATTCGACATTACCAATCTTTGCCTGGATGACTATCACGTCATTATGGGGGTAATGGACCCCTTGTGCATCCTCTTCCATGAAGGAAATACTATCAGAAGATATCCTGGCCTTCTTGGCGAGCCTTTCATGCTCCACATGACTCATCAAAAGGACACGACCTATCGCTCGCACATAGTGATTGTGCGATTGGTTCAAGGTCCCTGCGATATAAAGTTCACCATGTATGGTGAAGATTGTCGTCATAGATGGCACTTCTTCATGCTCAAGAGTTTGATGGCATTGCTGCGTAGGTTGCTGGGGACGCAGGGGTCGCTGCCCTTGGGGTCTCACCACGTAGTCTCTCAGGCGGCCTTTTTTAATGAGGTCTTCGATGGCATCTTTCAACACCCACCAGTCTGATATGTTGTGCTCAACCTCACTGTGAAAGGCACAAAACTGATTACAGTTCCTCTTCTTAACAAGGGTCTTCATTGGCCTAGGCCTGTTGAAATCTTCATTATCTCTCTTTGTCGCATAGATCCTATCTGGCGCATCCAATAAGATAGTGTAGGTATCATAGCGACACTGATACTAAAATTGTTCACTTCGGGCCTTCTTTGCATTCCAGCCTTCAAAACTCCCCTTTTGGCTGTCCTTGCTACTCTTGCCTCCATTCCTTTTCTTGCCTCGATTGGAGGTACTAATTTCTTCTTTCTTGTTCAGCTTTTTCGTGCTGAAGGTTTCCTCCCATCGGATCTCCTTGGCGGTTCACTCATAAAATTCTCCCAAGCTCTTGACAGGGGACTTATATATGTTCTCATATAATTTTCTGTCCTTTCGGAGTCCCGCTGAAATCATTGTGAGGATACTCTCATCAGACAGATTGTCCACATTACTGACTTCTTGTCGGAACCTAGTAGTGTAATTCTTGAGCAATTCATCTTTTTGTTGAAAGACTATAGCCAAATGGTAGAAGGGGGCAAGTTGTTTCTTCAATGCTCTGTATTGATTGAGGAACTTCATTTGGCATTCCTCCCAGCTCTTTATGTTGCACGCTGGAAGGCTTCTAAACCACGTCCGTGGTACTTCTCTGAGCATGGCAGGGAAGACTTGGCATTTTAGCAATGGATTGGAAGTTTATAGGTCCATCTAGATGTTAAAGGCATCCAGGTAGCTATAAGGATCACTATCCCCATTGTAGAGGGGGATGTTTGGGATCTTGAATCTATAGGGAAGGGGCTCCGCCTCAATCTAGTAGGAGAGTAGAGTTCTCTCCTCATGTGACTTTTGGTTCCCTTGGGATGTAGAGTTCTTCTCTAGTCGTTCCATCCTCTGGAGCAATTCTTTAACCATCAGATCTTATGACTTAGACTATTAGCTGGAGGTTTTTTGAGTCCTTTCTTCTTGCTTACTATGAGAGTATTGGTCTAAAGTTCTGTGTTTCTTGTCGTGCTCATGATCAGACAAGTCACGATCCGTCTCTCACTCACTGTCGATTTTGTGTGAGCTCTTGTCCTTGTTCGAGCTCTCATATTGGGGATTATCCTCCCTATCCTCTCGATCTCGATGGACTTCGAACCTTAGTTGTGAATTAAACAAGCACTATGACCCAGTTCGATGACTCTCGATCTTGGCTTGCTCTTCAAGCTGAGGCCCTAACTGATGATGTCCAGCCTTGGGTGCAACCACTTCATCCTGTCTTAGCACACCTTGGGCACTCGTTTGAGCCAAAATTAATAACATATTGGCTAATTCCTTCATGGTATTCTCCAACGCTTCTTGGTGCTGGTCAAGCACCTCTTAGCATTGTTGCCAAGCCCTATCAGTTTCATGGACTATAGGTTGGTGTTCGACGAAGGAAGTTGTGCCGGTGTTGGCACCCGCTGTGGGAGCGACTACGTTTTGTTGTTTTGTCTGACCTTCAGGTTGGTTAGTTGGAACTTCTCCACTTCTGGTAGTTCTTCCTCTTGCCATTGTATTTGAAATAACTTATTTAAGATTGAAAATGAAGAATGTGCAGTGGGGGCCTTCCTTCTAATGCTAAAATGTTGACACCAAAATCCGGTCAACAAGTTAAGTTCAGTATTTCCCCTAACTACAAGCTAAATATGGCAGAAAATAGTGGAAGAAGGTAGTAAAGAAGAAGAAGAAACAACACCAAGAGTTTATCGTGGTTCGACTAAAGCCAGTTTGGCCCTTACGTCCACGTTGATCTTTTATTATGCATTGCAAGTTTTGGTTTTAGAGGGTGTGAATATAGCAATGGAGTTCTCTAGATGAACAGTGGTCACTCTCAATACTGACAGAGTTTCTGCATGTCTCTCTCGTCTTCCCTTTCTCATGGTGACCCCCTCTTTCTATTTATAGAAAGGAGAAGGGTTACAAGTGTAATTTCATAAACAACAAAATAATTACTTTTGCCATTTAGGGCATTTAATGCTTGGCGTCAGATAATTAATGTTGGACAAATCATTATCAGATTTATAGGGAGCTTATGTGTAAGATTGGAGGTTGAGCTATCAATAGGAAACGTGTGCCTTAGGTTGTTGACTAGATTCCGTATAGGTATCCATTGTTAGTAGGCAAGCTGGAAGTTGAGTGGGCTGATGGCTCTGGTTGATCTTGTCATCTGTACTTGGTCGTTCCTTCGAATATCACAGATTCTTCGTTGAGGGGTCAAAAGTCTCTTTAGCAAGCTGCACCCTTTCTTTCATGACGTTGTGACATCGCGAGACGCCTCTGGCTCGCACCCAATAGTTGAGGGTCCTTATTGAGCGACCTCAAACTCCATCCTGGACCTCCACCGGTCTAAGTGGGCTTCCAATTGGACCTTGACCGGCCCAAAACATGCTTATGGAAAATCCATATAACACCTTCTTTTTCTTGTCTCCTTAGTTATAAATTTTCAGTAACATGCTTTATCAAATAATTTCTTCTCTTTTTTTTTTAAGGATGATGTTGATATTAATTTGGAAGATCAATTTTCACCTGCAGATGCAAGGAAATCTTCGAGAGGGAGTAATCAAGATAGAAATACCACTGATGCTGCCCAGTCTTCTTAGTTTCAATTGTATTTTTCGTTTTAAATAATTTTTGATTAAAATGTAAAAATTGATCAATGTTATAACTTTTGATTGTACATTTGAATATTTTATTTTCTCTTATTTGTAATGTGATTAAGACAAGTTACATTTGAATAAATATCATTTTTATTACACCTTGGGTTTGTGTTTTTATTACAGGGATGATTAGTATAATTAATGGAATGAATAGTAATGGCTTCAAATTTTTTTTAAAATATACATAAAATTTAGTGGTGTTAGGCAACCATTGCAAATTTTTAGCAAAAGCTTTTTAAAAATAATAGTGATGGTTAAATAATCGCTGCAAATACAAATTTTTAAAAAATCTTTAATCACCACTAAATTTCATTATTATCGTAGTTCCTTGTAATTATTGCTAATGTCAACTCAGTGCCCAGTTTTCTAATAGTTCTCTTAACCGTCACTATTTTACTCTACAGCAATTCAAATCGTTGCTATATAGAGTGCGTAACCGTGGCTAAATAGTGTGATTTTTTGTAGTGTGATTATTGTGCCTAAAACATATAAAAATGATTTTGAATGGCTTTTTTATTATAAATGTTTTTTTATTATAAATGTGCTTCTTTTAAATATATATATATATATATATATGATGCAGGCCTCAAAAATTCTTCTGAGGATGTATTTTCCCCCAGGGAAAGCAGACCCAATCCAAGCTGTCGACCAATGTAACAATGACGCAATACTTCTCAAGTCAATCTACAATGGGAATCCAAAGATGAATAGGTAATTATGCATCTTTTTCCTGGCTTTTACATAAAATTCTTCCTTGGTATGTGAGGCATACCTTTATCGTTACAAATAGGAGATTGGCAAATTAGCACCTTAATATTCTTTATTTTGTAGATTATAAAATGGTTGAAAGTTTATGATTGCCGAATGACTTCAGGTGTGTTGCAGGAATAATGACTCTTGAAACATATATATTCAAGATGTGTATGAGTGCAACCAATGTAGGGGTTCCTATGCAGACGACATCAGTTCAAGGAAAGCCCAACTACTTTTTCTCTATTCCAAATTTTGACTGCCCACATATTACAACTCATTGAAGGAATATATATAATCTTGAACCTCTTGTAAATTGTTATGTTAGGTATTAATAAAGTGATTTATTTTTGTACTTGGATATCATTTTTGGTTTATCATATTAGAACACGTATTTGGATATCTTTTTTGATTCATATATATTCTTGGTTTACAGCGAAAATATGATGTCTCTCCTACATAACAAGATCCCTGACAAACTATTTGAGCTAGCTAAACAATTTGTAAAACCTGCAATGCTTGTAAATGTTGAATACCTGCCTGAAGCTATAATAGTAAACTATTTTGGATTAGGTATCATTAAAGCAAGCTTTTATTATATTTATGTATATATCATAATTTTTGGGTTCTCTTTTAAATTTACTTATTGGTTCATATTTTATTTTACCACTTTGGTTTATCTATTTATATATTTAGGTGACACGTCGGGTGGCCATCTTGAAGACATTGAAGCTGATTGGAGTAAGCTTAGTAAGTTAAAGGTATTATGCCAGCTTCTTTTTACTAAGGATGTCTCAAAAGAAAGACAACACCTATCCAGAAACTAATGTTAGTTTATTTTCCTATTAACTCAGTTTGGACTCTAGAGCTATATTTCTTCTGGGATGGAAATCTAGAAAGGATCTTGCACTAGCAATGTTCCTTCAAAGTGGTGATGTTATACTCATGGCTGGAGAAGCAAAGGAATGCTTTCATGGTAAGTGTTACAATCTAGCTTATGGTAGAACCTCGATATTATTTGTCATGCATGTAGTTTTTATGTAAGTGTTACAATCTAGCTAATGGTAGAACCTTGATATGTATTTCTTTTAGTAAATGAAATTTAGCAAGATGCTTAAAGGCAATTCAAAATTTAGATAGTGATATTTATGTAGTTTAAAAATAAAGTTAATAGTAACCACTGGGATAAAGGTTATTGTTGCGAATTTTACATGTTCAATTAGGGATTATATATTCTTTTATATAAAATAAGAAATTATACTAGAGGAGAAGGATAGGTCTTTGGTATTTGATGCTTTTTTGCTAGCACAATGGATGTATGTGTTGTGTGAACCTCGAATCTACAAAAGGATTTCTGGTTTTAAATGATTTTTGACATAATTTCATACAATTTACTCTAATAAGAAATAGGGTACTGGGGAGCTTTCTTACCTTTCTGGGAAGCTAAGTTGGATTATATATTCAGTTTTAAGGTTTGTTGTCAACTTTTAGTGCTTTAAATTATGATGTAAAATAATATCAATGAGTTAATGTGTTTCATTAATTGGAAAACACTTGTTTGGTTGTGATATTTGGATTCTTTTCCTTATGTATTCATAATATTTATATTGGTTTGGTTGATTAATTATTGTTGTTGAGCTTCATTATGTAAATAATGGTTAAATGATTAAAAATAAACAATTTTAAAATATATGCTATGCTATGCTATGTAGGTGGTGAGCTTCTCTCAGACTCATTTCCATACAAGCAAAATTCAAAATGGAATGTTGTGGGAAGTTGATGGGAAGGTCAGTTGAATTTATGCACTTTTTTTTGTATATATTAATTAAATTAACTAATTATTAGGATTTGGGAGAGATATGTGTACAAATTTAGGTTCTTAAGTGGGAGCTTATTTAAGTTTTTCTTAACTTGGAACCGATATATAATGTGCCTACGAAAAAAATTGGATCATCAATGGAGCTTGATCACATTTTTTGAATTAGTTTGTTTGTTACTGTTAATTGTGTAGGTAATAAGTTAAAGAAGATGGGAATTGACTCTTAAAGATAGTTCCAATCCATAGATAGTCTCTAGCCATTTTGGTTTTAATGCCTAGAGGCATATGTTCATGATAAAAATAAAAATAAATCCTATACATGCTTGTAAATAGACATGAAACATAAGGATACATCTGAAAAACAAAAGCAAAAACATACCTCCGGCCATTAGGTTGTCTAAGTTTTTTCCAAAAGGTTTCTCACACTTTTCTCTTTGTGTTTGATGGTGTATAAAGTCTATCAAAAGAGCAGTGAGAGGACCCCAAAAAATTTATATATATATATATCCATTCTTCCATCAAGAAAAGGCTAAATCATTGCCACAATATTGAATGGCTATTGCAACCATTCAACGAATCTAAACAGTTACACCATTCAAAAGGGTAATGTACAATACAACCATTCAATGAATCTAAATGGTTGTACCATTCAAAAGGGTAACGCAAAATGTTACATTCTCCCACTTAGTGCAAACATTCATCAAATAACTTGCAAAAAAAAAAAAAAATACACTAATCATAGTGATAAGTCCTCTAAGAATGAGTAATATCAACCATGTATCATGATATACTTAATTTCTCAAATACTTAATGTGGTAACAAAACTTAATCAATAAACCTTATGTTTATTGTTGGTCCAAAAATAATATATTTTCTCAAA
>JANHAO010008832.1:0-18908 GCA_026873985.1 Saraca asoca | reverse complement strand
GATGTGTGCTCCTCATCTTGTGGCTCCATGGGTATCTGGTTGTATCCCAAATAAGCATCCATGAAGCTGAGGAGCTGGTGGCCTGCAGTGGCATCTACAAGCTGATCAATTTTAGGCAAAGGGAAACTATTCTTGGGGCAGGCTTTATTGAGGTTGGTGAAGTCTATGCACGTTCTCCATCTCTTGTCTTTTTTCCTGACTAGCATCGGGTTAGCTATCCAGACTGGGGAGCGAGCCTCTCGGATAAACCCGTTCATCAGTAGCTTCTCTACTTCCTCTTTCAGAGCGTTAGAGCATTCCGTCATTAAGGGTCTCCTTTTCTGCCTCATCGGTTGATGGTGAGGGTCGATATTTAACTTATGCGAGGCGACCTTGGGATAGAACCCCACCATATCCTTGTGGCCCCAAGCGAAAACATCTAAGTTCGCCCTGAGGAAGTTCGTCAACTGGCTCTTCATATCGAGGGGTAAGTTACTGTCGAGTCTAAATCGTCATTGATCATTTGTGCCACCAACCTCAATTTCTTCAAGTTCCTCAATAGGCCCGGTTTCTTTCTCTATCTCCCAATCCCGCGAGTCAAGGCCTTGGTTTACTTCGATTGAATTCAAGGCCTGGGGTTCTTTACTGAGGGTTGCATGTGTCTGTTTTTCCTTTGTCTCCAATTCTGACGGCATCCTCATAACATCACCGGGTAGTGTACTGTTCACCTTTTACGCATCTGACCCTGTTCTGTGTGGGAAACTTGATCGTTAAGGTCCTTGTGGAGATAATCAGATCAAGGTCATTCATGGTTGGCCGACCTAGGACGATGTTGTAGGCCGACGGACAATCTATGATCAAGAAGTCCACCAAAATGGTGGACTGGCAGTCTTTATTCTCCAAAGTGATAGGGAGTCTGACTCGCCCCACCGGAAATATCGCATCACCAGTGAAGCCGAAGAGGGGATTAGGCGAGGATTTGAGGTGGCCCTGATTCAATCCCATTTGGTCAAAGCATGCCCTATACATGACATTGACCAAACTACTGGTGTCGAGCATAATTCTCCTCACTTCTGCATTACCGACGTTGGCCCTATTGACAATAGCGTCATTATGCGGGGACTGGACCCCCCACTCATCATCGTCCACAAAGGTAATAGATCGAGGGGTCGTCCTTGCCTTCTTGCTAAATCGATCATGCTTGCTGGCTTTGGACAAGACGTAGCTTGCATTTTGCACGTACCCATCTCGTGAGCTATGTGAGGCCCCTGCGATGTGTGGTCCCCCATGAATCATGTAGATAGTTCACACGATCGCCATTTGCTCTTGTTCGGGACTAGTAGGTGGTTGGGTTATACGCGTTGGAGAGTGGCGACTTAAGGGGCGTGCCATGTAGTTCCTCAGGCACCCCTCCGGATAAGATCCTTAATTGCGTCTCTGAGAGACTTGCACTCTGAGGTCATGTGCCCTATATCGTTGTGATAGACATAGAATCTGCTTGAGTCCCGGTTCTTTGGGGAGGTCACCATTGGCCTTGGTCGTCCAAAGTTCTCTCGGTGCTTTTCCGCTATATATATCCTCTCCGGGGTATCCGTTAGAACGTTGTAGTTGTTATAACGACTTTGGGGCTCAGACTGCTCTACCCAGGGTCTCTTTGCAGTTTGTGACCCCGTGTAGTTAACTTGATGAGCCCGGCCTTTGTCGTTGCTTCCCCTTTTCTTTCCTTTACCAGGAGTTGAAGGGCTGACCTCAGCCTTCTGGTTAAGCCCTTTAGAATCGAATGTTTCCTCCCATCGGATTTCCTTTGTGACTCATTCTTACAACTCCCGCAGGTTCTTCATCAGGGATTTGTATATACTTTCATATAGCTTCCCATCCCTGCGGAGTCCAACTGAAATTGTTGTCAGAATGCTATCATCAGAAGGGCTTTCTACATTGTTGATGTCGCACCAGAATCTGGAGATGTATTCCTTCAGTGACTCGTTCTTCTTTTGGAAGATCATGGCCAGATGGCAGGCAGGCACAAGTTTCTTTTTCAGCGCTCCATACTGTCTAAGAACTTACTTCGATAATCTTCCCAATTATTGATGCTATGGGCTGGGAGACTTTTGAACCACGGTCTCGGTGCGTCCCTGAGAGTAGCTGGGAAGATGAGGCATTTTACCATAGGATTACTGGTCTACAGGTCCATTTGGATGTCAAAGGCGTCTAAATGGTCATAGGGGTCACTCCTTCCATCATACATAGAGATTGACTGAACCTTGAAACGTTGAGGAAAGGGCTCCATCTCGATCTCTTTGGACAATGGAGTTTTGTCCTCGTAGTGGCCTGATCGATCCTGAGCCGAGGGGATTTTCTCCAGTTTCCGTATCCTTTGAAACAGTTCTTCAATCATATACCCCTGGACTTCGGAGCGCTGGCTTTTGGAATCATCGTGGCCCACCTTCGAGTCTTCTGGCTGACGCAAGCTCTTTATTTGTTGGCATCCCTTCTCCTTACGGGCTTGCCTTCCTACTCCCTTCAACCGCACGTTGGAGGAGAGGTTCGAATGGGTTCTCTGAGCCTCTTCTTTGATCGGTTGCCGTCCTCGCATCGGCACTTCTGCTTATGGTTGTCCGATCATCTCGATAATGGGGGCATCTTTATCGCGTCCCCTGGTTCTTTGAGCACAGGCCTAGGTTAACGTTTCAACAATGTTAGCAAGCCTCTTAATTGCACTCCCAAGCACCTCCTGGTGCTGGTGCAGTGCCTGCATTCCATCTGCTTCTGGGAGGGCAGAAGAAGTGCTTGCCAGGATTGGATGTTCCTCCTCTGGTATATTTTGTCACCTTTCAATGCAACCGCCTGGAGGGTTGGCAGCACCGGAACTCCTGGTTGTTCTTCCTCTTGCCATTTTGAAGGACGTCTGAGTAGTCATTCCCACCGGACGTGCCAAAATGTTGATGGTCGATTTTGGCAATCGGTCAACCAAGGGTTCTTGGGAATTGAGCTACTACTTAGTCGGTCAGAATATAGAGATTCCGATGAAGTTCCAGTATGAAAAGGGAAGAACAAGGAAAAATTTTATCGTGGTTCAATTAAAGTCAGTTTGACTCCTACATCCATGGTGAGTGATATTACTTCTTTGAATGTATTTTCTTTACAAGTCATCCCCTCCTCGGTCTCTCTCTTTTTTTGCTTTATAAGACTCTGCTCTTTTTCTTTTTTTCCCGGGGGAAGCCTTACAACAGATGATGATAATTTATTCGTACATAGTCATGATTACATTTGTACAGATATTAAATGCCAGACGGTGGGCAATAAATACTGGGCAAATCACTGTCGGTGCCTTGGAGGCTAACGGCTGAAAGAGTGCTCTAGGCAACATCCGTCAAAGTTTTGGTCAGTTTCTCAAGCAAGGAGGAGAGCTCGCTGGCGGTCTGGTTAGTACCCTTTGAGCTTCCTCAAAGCCTTTGGTGGCCTTGCTGCGGTCTGGGCTGCTTCCTCTCTACTGGGCCTTCTTCCTTCTGGGCCATAGCTGCTCGCCCGAAGAATCCATATAACACCCGGACTATAAGATCGCTCACCCATTAAATTTGTAGCTCTCATGCAAACTCAATTAAGTCACAGCTCTTATGCGCACTTATCTATCTGGCCACAAGATTAGCCTGAGCATGAGATTGCTCACCCATTAAGTCACAGTTCTCATGCGAACTCAATTAAGTCACAGCTCTCATGCACACTCATTTATTTGGCCACAAGATCGGCTTAAGCACGAGATCACTCACTTGTCAAATTCACAGCTCTCATGCGAACTCAATTAAGTCACAGCTCTCATGTGTATTTATTTATTCAGCCATGAGATCAGCCTGAGCACGAGATCGCTCACTTGTTAACTCCGCAGTTCCCATGCGATCTTATTTTGTTATTTAATGATTTTTGCACTAATATGTTCATTTATTTGGTCACAAGATCGGCCTGAGCACGATATCGCTCTGGTTCGCAACTCACACTACCTTCTGACTGTGAGCAGATCACACAGATGGTTCAGACCGAAGTGACTGCAAAAGAAAAATAAAATAAACAGAAATTATAAAAAAGAAATCTTATTCATTAAAAGACCTCAACGAGGTAGATTTACATCAGAAAAGCTCAGTATACAGACCAGACAAAATACAAAGATAAAATCTATGACTAAGAAGAAGAATCGGCCACAAAGGGTCGTGCCACGGTTTATTGGGGATTGCACGCCGTAACTTTCCTCTTTCAGTGCACAATCAGCAGCAGCGTTGCATCCCTTCGGACTCGACTACCTACTCCTCCTGAAGGAATCTAATCAGGAAGGGCTAGGAGCTTGGCCAACCGAACAAATGCTTCACGGCGGAGCCGAGAGGACGTAGTCTAGGATCCATGTGAGATCCTTCCATGTTACCAAGGGAGATAAGTTCTCCAAGTTACCCATGCAGCAGACCATACATGCCTCTAAAGAAGGCCAGAATGCCGAAAATGGTGGTTCATCGGAAGACTCCATGGTTTGCTTAAGTGCAAAACTCAAAAGGGATTGTCTCCTCCTTATATAGAGTCGGGACCATCTTTATCAGAAGATCTGGAACTATTTCCCCAACTGTCACCATTTATGGCCTCGGAAAGGGCTATGTTGACTTAGCAATAGCTGCGGGACACGTGCTATCCAAGCGTAACCTGGAACAGATGAAACGATAGTCTCGGGAAAAGACTTTGACTGATCTAAAATCAAAGAGTTTTCAACTCCTAGCCCGCTAAAAGTGAACTGAGAGTTGGAGGGCTTATGTTGCATATGAAATTTGGTCCTGGACGGACCCTCAAGCAACTTGGAAATGATGAAGGAATCAGCCCAAGGAAATGATCAGTTTGCTTCGCAAAGTCATCTCTGCAGCTCAAGCTCTCGGGCTGCTAAGCGAGCTCGACCTTAGCTCCATTACCCACAAACGGGCAAGCCACCTGGCTGAGGAAGCATAACTTGCGGCCTGAAGGCTCGACAGAAGACTAAGTCATGTCTTGCCTTAACGGACAAATGGGGTCCTGCCTACATAAGACGGCTTGCAGTAGCCGAAAGTAGAAGATTTAATCTGCATATTCTATCTTGTACATTAAATGCCGATGTAATAGATTTACTGCATATGTAATTACTATTATAACCTTCTTCCCTCTATAAGTATAAGGAAGGAGCCCCTCTATAGGACAACTATGGATTACATACCGAAACTCTGTCGAAACAGAGATAGAACATTGTAATATTACAAAAACACTGTATCAATAACACGCTACCGTGGACGTAGGGTTCGGTAATATTTGGATTTGGCCAAACCACGTTAAACCTTTTGCTTCTTTTTCTACTCTTCCCTTCTTCTTCTTTGATTATTTTTCTGTTCCGTTACATTTGAATTGGTTAGAGGTCAGAGATCCCGAAGAATCCCTCGTTGGCCGGAGTTTTTAGTATTATCAAAATCTGACGTCAACACATAGGTTTTCCCTTCTCAATGTCCTGAGTTCTAACCCAAAGCATTGTGTTTGTATTAAGTGGTTTGTCACTTCTATTATTAGCAAAGAAGAAAAGCTAATACTTGTGCTAATTGGCTCGCCAAGTTCTCTATAAAGCTAAAGGCATGCAGTGCATGTTTTTATCAGCTTTCTAGAAAGCCTTTCTAGTCATTTTAGTGCTGACCTCTCTAGCTTTTTGTATACTAATACTTTGGACGGGGAAAAATGAAGGAGAATGAGAAATAAGGGAAGGCTATGTTATGACCTTCTCTTTATTTAGGAGTTTTGATTAAAAATAGGAAGAAATTTGAAGTTTATGACTAATCTTTTGGAGTTCTCCAAAACCTTCCACCATCCATCTCCTCCTCTTTCTTATATTCCATTCTTACTCATTGTCTTCCTTTCCATCCCTTCTTAGTCCCCCAAGATACCATAAGAAGTGTCGTATTTTTTTTTTTGGTTAAATTACTCTCTCACTCCCCATAATTTCACTCAATTTTTAATTAAGTTATCATAATATAAAAATTTTAAATTGGATCTTTATACTTAATTTTCATTTTAATTAGATATTTTTTTGTTATTTTTCTATTAGATTTTGTTAGCAATTAGCATATATGGATAACACTCTTTTTAAAGGAAAATGAGAACAATTTGTGAAATTTTCATTTTTAAAGAAAAATAATGAGTCTTTTATCTCTCATTTTATAAATTGCTAATAAATTATTATCTATGTAAGTTAATTACTAACAAAATCTAACAAAAAAATGAGAGTAAATATATAATTCAAAATGAAAAATAAGTATAAAGATCCAATTCAAAACTTTTAAACTATAAGAACTTAATTAAAAATTAAGTTAAACTGAAGGGAGCAGCAAAGTAATTTAAGCTATTTCTTTTTTCATTCTTCTTTAATTTGGGAGTTGGCCAATGCTTTGCCCCAAAAAAAAAAAAACCACAGGCTCCTCGTTGCTAATGAAATTGAACTCTAATTATAAATTATATTAAAAGAATGGACACAATAATATTGAATTATGAGTGTCTCTACACGAAAATTTTGCTAAAAAGAAAATTTCCATACTTGTTCAAAACTAGATTTGCATCCATCTCTATTTTAATTAAACAGCAAGAAAGAAAGCAATAAATGTGCAACTTTGGTTAACATTTTCCCTTTTTTAAGAACTAAGTTAGGATCCATAGAAGCAAATAATTTAAAAAAAAAACGTAAATGGAAAATGAAAAACTCAATTACATTAAGAATATAATATTGTAAAATAATGGCGCAATCATTATCAACATTTTTACAAGCTCTTCACAACAAAAAAACTTACCCTAACAACAACACTAGGGGGACGGACCAAGGTAAAGAAGTAAAACTTAGAAAAAATAAAAAGAAACAAAAATAGTGGATACTTTATAGAGTTTGCATTAGGGGTAAAATAGAATTTTCATTTTTAGGGCAAACAGAGTCAACTTCTTTTCTCAACAAAGGTTTTTAATTTCCAGCAAGAAACAAAGCATCGAATCTTTAAATATAAAAAAAAAAAAAATCAAGCACAGTAAGCAACTTTGGTGGAATAATATTTTTGAAATTAAGGTCAGTAAAAAATAGATGAATTTCAATTTAATCTATTATTGATGTAAAACATTTTACAATCTCTATAAATAAAAAGATAATATGTTATTAAAAATTAAAAAATAATTAAATTTTTTTATCAATAATAAAAAAATTTTAATAATCTTTTTATCAATGAAAACATATAGATGAAAGACAATATACAATTTATTTATACTTACAATAAATTAAATTTAAATTTAAAATTTTAAAATAAAAAACTTCAATTACATAAAATTATCGGTGAATAAAATTTAAATCAAAACTGAAAACGGAAAACTTCAATTTCCTTAAGAACTCGCCTTATAACACATAATTTTCTAATTTCTGGCCCAATAATTATCAATATTTTAAGCGCTCTACTTTAAAAACTTACCCTAACTACAACACCAAATCTACTACCCATTTTTATGTTTATCAACGCATCTGCAGAATTTAATTTAAACAAACTCTAAGGTACTGAACCAAACTATAAAATTACCATTTAATTACCACCACACGATTAAATATCACAAAGCCCAACAACACCGTCCGATCAAGCTCATCACAAACACACAGTATACACAATCACAAAACAAGGAAGCACAGCCCGAGGATTAAACACCAACAGCTCCTCCTCATCCAACCGGGTACAAACTCCACTCCCTCCATGTGCCATCACCGAATCAAAACCCCCGTCTCCCTTATCTTCCTCATCAGAATCAGATCCAACCCGACCTGCAATGACCCGACAAACCAGCATGGCCCGCTTCACGTTCATGAACTTGAAGTCTTCCTCGATGCCTTCCGGTATTGCCACGTGTGCCCTCCAGCTGGTCGATAGCGTGGAAATGCCGTCCAACTTGGGCGAGAATCCGGATTTGATGATTCCGCAAATATTACAATATTGCTGGCAACAAATACTCGATTTCCCATTGAGTCCCAAGTCGCAGAGAAATGTTGAGCAGTGGAATCTCAAGAGCTCGTTGCCGTCGGCGATGCACCTCTCGTCGCGCTTCTTTACGGCGCCGTTTCGGGCGGCCTTGGCCTTTACCGAGTCTCTGTGCTCCTCAAATTTGGAGAGTATTTTCGGGCTGTTGTGGATCTTCAAGATCCGAATTATATTGGGGCTCTTTCGGGTGTCGGTCCAACCCGTTTTGAATATGATCCGGACTATGTTGTTGCCCGCATCGCCTTCTTGGAGCTCTGAAACCGCGTGTTTGACGGCTTGGTGTTGTTCGAGGAGCTGGGGTTGTTGGAAAATCTCGCCGCAAGTGGTGCAGGGGAAGATGTCGTTACGGAGGGGAAAGAAACGAGTGTCGAAGGAAATATCAGATTCGGCAAAAGACCCGGATGGTTTTCTCCGTTGAGGTTCCGATGAATGCGATTCGGGTTGGGTGAGAGAGACAAGAGATTGTTGGGATGATCTTGCAGAGGTTAAAGAGGGTGGCTTTGTGGATTGAGGTGGTGTTTCGATGGTGTTGTTGGCTTCGCAAGATTTTGTGCAAAAAAGGTGTTTGATGAAAGTCCAAGAAGAAGAAATGGCCTTGTGGGTTTTGAACTTGTGGTGGGAAGGCGAGGGTTGTAACCCTGGAGATGCTTTGCGTTTCTTTGATGGTCGATTGTGGTGGCTTTCTTGTCCTTCACCGCCGCAGCCGCTGGTGAATATGAAGCAACCAAGGTGGAGGAGGAGGATTAACAGAGAGAAGAACTTGTGGAAGAAAGTGCCAATGGTGGCCATAAGTTGGGTGGGTAAAAGGCTTAGGCTTTGGGTTTTTAGCTAGGCCATGAACAATGAAGGAGGAAACATGGGTTCATTTCATGAACTTATTGAAGATTTGAGAAGAAAGTGAACAGAGAAAGGGAAGAAAAAGTGAGGAAGAAAGAATGGAAAAGCAGTTGGCTAAGGGCTATGCCTAAGGTGGGGGCAATGGAAGAAGAATAAAGGCCAAGAGTAGTTGGAACGCAACTTCATTCGTGCCATTAGCATTGCTCGCTCTCTCTCTCTCTCTCTCTCCCTCCCTCCCTCCTTATTACATGAGTCTATGAGAGTAAGCATGGTGGAGGCTGATTATTATAAGAGGAGTTCGCGAGCTGAGTGAATTGTTGGTCTTGTTGGGTTAATGTCAACCTTTAACCCAAAGTAACGGTATGTCATTCTTATCATCATTGTTAATCTTGCCTGTAATTTAGGATTGAAAGTGATTTACTATCTAGCTAACCATCTGGTAGGACAACACGGATAAGCAATGATCCATCGGAAATCAATTAAAAATTCACGACTCTGTTTTATCCTTAAATAATATTAATTTATCTAATTTTATTTTTTAAATTTGTTGATATTTTAATTTTTAATAAAAAATTGATATAAAAGACTTGAAACTTGTGTTGTCCAATTAATTAATTAATTAACTGTATTTATTCTTGCCAACTAGAATGGATTATTTCTCCTTTCTTATTACTAATAAAAAACAACATTATTGAACTTAATTGAAAAAGGTGAATGGAATCAAATAATTGATTACGTCACACAAGTTTTGCATCTTCATGTCAACTTTTCTTTAAAAATTTAAATTGTACACTAATTAAGAGATAGCGTTCGACAAATTAATATTATTTAAGGATAAAATAAAGCAAATTATAAAATTTTAAAAAGTACATATGAACACACAGACTTTGCACTACTCTCATCATGTGCAGCTCCTTTCACATAGATATAGTAAAGTAAAAATCAAATTTGTTTAGTTTATTGGCAAATGGATAGAATTAATTTGATTTAAATGATGATATATATTTAGCTGTAAAATATTTGTGAATAATTCAATGTGTAAATATTTTTTATTTAAAATGTGTAAATATCAATACTTTAGTCACTGATAGTTAATCAATGTAATGATGTGTCACTCTTCCGTCTTGTTTCACTTATACTTGTCCTTTGGTAATTTCCTCTTTCACTAATAAAATTTGAAATGAAAAATAGTTTGTTCCCATTGTTTACTTTAATTCCATATTCTATGACAAATAAATATGATATGGTTCAATTGTAATAGTACCTATTATTTAGGTATTGAAAGCCTCGTTTAAGACATATATTAGGAAAGCTTTAGATTTCACCTGGCGGTTAAGAGTGAAGTATGCTTTCAAGTAAATAACTAGTTCACTCTTGGACGCAGCTCAAGAGCTTACTATGCTGGGTAAAATAGTAAACCTATTAAAATATGCTAATAATAAATGGTTTGTCTAGGGGTAAAGGACGAAAAGAAAAAGAAAAAGAAAAAGAAATAAAAATTAATTTTGTAAAAGGTTATGCTAATTTTGAACATAATCCTCATAGAAAATGTAAATGATCTCCTTTAACTTTGAAAAATTATATTTAATCACTATAAATTATAAATTTTTGCCATCAGTTTCCTTTAATATTGAATAAGTGGTAAATTATATTTACATAAAATTCTTTTTCATAATTTTGAATTTAAATATCATATTATATGTATATAAAGATAAAAATGTGAAGATTATGGTAATTAACTTTCCTACTTACATTGACAAGTAAATCATGATAAAATGATCAAAATATCCCTAAAATAGGAAAAAAATAGAAAAAATTAATATACAAATCAAATCTCTTTCAAATTTGAATTATAACGTCTCCACATTATACTTATTTTTTTTATAAAGCTTCTTGTCAAATTGAATACATTTGTTCCCTCAAATTACTTGTAAAATAAACATTAAACGTTAAATGCAACTGTCTCAAAGTTAAAAATGGCTGGTTGTAAAAGTCAATAATTTGTAGGGTTAAATGCAACTACTCATAGATGAATTACTTCCAAATTTGATTCATAAGACCTCCATACTATATCTATTTTTTTTTATAAAGTTTCATATCAAACTAAATATATTTGTTACCTTAAATTGCTCATAAAATAAATATTAGATATTAAATATAACTACTTAAAAAAAGAACTGATTGTAAGAATCAATAATTTATAAGGGTTAAATATAATTATTTAAAATAAAAAAAATAATTTATAATTTTCTCTATTGATATAAGACTGTTTTTAATATTTTTGAGTCTAAATTAAATGGCGAGATGTTAACACGTGAGATTATTATGTATGAAAAGTCATGTGTAGAAAAATTTTCTTTTATAAAATCCAACAAATATAATAAATCAATTCTCTAAAACAAACTATGAATTAGAATATGTAAACGAAGTACCAAGAAATCTGAATTTAGTTTAGAACAAAGAATTTGGGAAGTCATAAGGAACCAACTTTGTAAAATAGTAAAAAGAAAATGGATTTGCAAATTGACATCTAAAGAGGACAACAAATTATACTTGGCATGTGCAGATCATTAGAAACGCCATAAGATGATGATGAATGCAATGCAGAGACTTAATTCAGCAAAAGAATTTTCTAAATTCATGTTTCAAGATATGAAAAGGACGTGGCTTTCTCACGTGCAAGGTTCCTAGTGCAGCGGTTGATCTATTTGGAATACTAAGTCCTATTTCACGTAAAATTAGATAATAGAGCTGTAAGCTGCATTGCAAGGAGAATCCAAAGCTAGCACTTGTGTTTGTCTATTTTATAATTTGCATCTTAAATATTTGGGCAGTATACACGTGCCTTTGTCTCTGAATTCCCATTTTCGGATGTACATGTTCACTAATTTTTTTGATCTTAGTTTATTGACATAAAGTAAATATTTCTAATTTTACTATGATATTAAGATTTTTAAAACTATTTTTTTAAATTTTGACAAATGAAAAATTTATTTTCTTAGTTTTTAATGTACAATTTTTATAATGTTAAATCATCTAATTTCTCAAATACAATAAGAATAGTAGTATTAAAATTTCGATACTAGATAGGATTAGAACAATAAATCTTCTTTCCCCTCCAATTCTCACTTTCAATTCCACTCAGTATCACAAAAGCAATAAGAATTTACTCAAAATTCTAGTTACTTTACAGAGAGGATATGGATCTGATAGTGAGAATTAAGAAGTGAAATAACAAGGATTAATAGCTATTTTAGTCCTTATTGTTTCACTAAATTTATAATTATATCAAAAATTTAAAATTATTTATAATTAAATCCTTGTCATCAATTTATATTAAATCTAATTAATAAAACTTTATATATTCATTAAATTATATCTTGACATTTTACTTTTACTGACTTGTTATATTTATTTTACTAAATTTTATTTATTAACTTTTAGTTATCATATAAAAAAAATCATCTTCATTATTTTTTTAAAAATAAGACAAAAGGGATATTTATGTTAATATAGATTAAAAATATTGAATTTTTTTTAAGAAGTCATTTATGGAACACAATAAAGAAATAGAAAAAATGAATTCTACCATAATTCTAAGTTATCCTATAACTTGAATTTAATATAAGAAGATAATAAAAACTTAATTATAAACTATTTAAAATTTAAAATATAATTATATAAAATAAAATTATAAAAATTAAATTAGAAATCAAATAAAATTACAAGGATAAAACTTCTCTATTAAAAATATCTCCTTTGTTTTTCCGGTTATATATAATGCAGTCTAGGTGGTTTTGCTGATTACAGTGCATGAATATATGCAGAAATAGACATAAATGTCTATTGATATTCGTAGGGTGCAGTGTCCTTGGCACAAAGACAAATCTTCTAGTCCTTTGAGGGCGATTACGCACATGAGAATCATAAGCCATTTTGTAGAGTATTTCGAGGGCAGATGGACGGTTCCCGCAGCAATTTTAATACTTTCTTGTTGACCGTTGGAAATCAATAATTTTATTTAATTTGGAAGTATGGTAAATAAAAATGAAAAAAAAAAACAATTTATTTCCTTCACTTTAATCCCATTTAAGTTTCCAAACAGACCATTTATTTTTATCATTCTTTGACTTGTTTCGTTAAATGTAAAGGCATAAAAACACTTTTTTTGCCAATTACAAATGCTGAAATGGAGAAAGATTCTTGTATATCCTTGGTGTGTAAGTGTGTGTGAATATGTGTCACCTGCTCTGATTTTTTTTTTTTACCCTTATTTGAAATTGTTAAAAGTATAATTTTATTTTATTTTTAAATGAATTTTTAAATAATATTTGAATTTAATTTAAAAGAAATTATCTTTATAACTTATATTTTAATTATATTTATGACATTAGAAAATCTTTTAAATTTATCAAAGATTTTATTGAAATTTATTTCATTTAACCTTAAATATATGTTATATTAAATACTTTATTCTTTTTCTAATATTTTATTTCTCATAATATCATTAAAATCTATTTTTAATTAAATTTTATGCTTTTTATAATATATATTAAATAAAATAATTCATTTAGAAATGAATTGAATGAATTAATTTGTAAATGAATTGAAATTATTTCTATTAAAATGAAATAAGATAAATATGAAAAAAAAAAGTTAATGGTAAACAAAACATTTTACCGGAAGGGGGTTAAAATTTTGAGAGTATGCATGAAACCAAGGCAAAGAGATGTCAACCCCATAGTCATAGATTTTAAACTGATCTGGAGGAGCACTATGAAATGGAGCTTTGAATGTTGACGTGTTTCTCTTTATTACGTTATCAATATGCGACAACGGGAGTTATGAATAAGGTAATTGTTGGCCGTTCATTAATACGAGGCACACAATAATACGTTAGTTTTGCGTTAATAGATGGCCACTAATTATAATTACAACTATAATATTCATTCTTATCGTCGGATGTCCCGAGTTTGCAAAACTGAAAGGAGAGGGAAACAAAAGGAAAGAAATAAAATTTTGAATTGAATTCAGACATCACGCTACATGTTTCCATTATATCATACATGATTAATTTTCATTACTACTTTTCTTTTTCTATGCTTCTCAAACAAAAGTCTACGAGGACATCAAATGAGAGCTAGGTCGATCAGATAAGATCGGTTGAAGAAATAGGTGTGGTAGATGGCCTCGAGCCCAGTTCACTAATCTAACGCATCTAATCGATCGGGCTGTTTATAGGATTTGGTTAAATGAGAGCTCAGTGAACTAACCACTTAACCGACGCATAACAAAAGACGTGACTCAAGTATGCGTAAATAATGTGATCACAACAACTATCTAGTGGGAATCTCACTAACTTACAAATATGCTGAAGACATATGTTAACATTCCATTTGTCCAAAAACACATAGTTAGTATGTTCGACACCTATATAAACCAGCATGTATCCCTCTTTCAAATCATCTTCAATATACTCCAAAACTCAGTTGAAATATTGACTTGACCATTGGAGCTTGCTTGATAGACCACTTCCATCATATGGGACTAACTTTGTTGTGCTTGCAGGTCATTTCTCAGCTTCCCATCACTTCATCGATCAACCTTACACGCGAGAGAGTTTCATTTGGTGCTTTTTATGGCTTTCCCAACCTCTATTATGTCTCATCGCTCTCATTCACAGTCATCTCGCACTCCATCACCTAACAATTGCCATCGTCATGAAAGGGCTAGAAATGATTGTCACGGAGATTGGATAGCATAGGAAGCTTGTCAGATCACTACCAAGCTTGAGCATGACACACTGGCAGAGCAGGTTCGCCAATTGCATGAGGAGTTAGATTCTCTCTATTGTGCCCAAGCATAGTGCACTCTGCCTCCACCACCCTTTGGTCCTCCAAGCCTTGTTCTCAGGGAGGCTAACTCAATCACTTCATCTTTTCCTCAGGTAACCTAGACCCCTCACATTTTTAAACCCTAGCAACTTCAGCTACCTCTAGCACCCTTTGTAAGTGTAGCCTTCCATTCTCATTGTTTCTTTACCAATGACCACTATGGTTCATCCATCTTCAAACCTCTATCTCTACCTCCCACAAACTTCCCAACTCCAAACTCTAATCGGGCCACTTGTTCCTAATGTTTCCTTTGCTCTGCCATAAATGACCAACATCCACTGCCATGTCACCCGCATTCACAAACCCTACAACCCACTTAACCTAACTATGGGCCTCACCCAAACCTCTTGACAACTATCCTCCTACCAGGAGGAAAACCACCCATTTTCAATTGTTATGATGGCCACTCCTCTATCTGCTCACTTCAAACCACTAACCCATATACTCCTCTATGATGGCACGTTGGATATGTAGGAGCATTTTTAAAAGCATTCTAAGTATCGATGTTGCTATCAGATGCTCCAAATGCTATAATATGTCAAGCCTTATTCTCTACCAACCTCAAGAAATTGCCCTATGGTGGTTCATTGCTTTACCTCGGTAGTCAATTGATAGTTTATGTTAACTTGTTAAGCCATTTTCCAAACATTGTGCCACCAGCAAGGCACCTAGGAAAACTTCAATTACCTTGGTTAATTTTTAGAAAGGATGCTAGGAGACCCTCAAGGAGTACCTTGCTCATTCCAACACTTTGGCATTAGAAATCCAAGACCTTATTGAAGGTGTGGTAAAACACCAAATTAGTTTGGGTCTTTGTTGTGCCACTTTTCCCTCTTGCTAGCTAAATGCCTTATTGTCTCTATCTTAAAACTCTTGTCAGATCTGAAAAATACATTAATGTTGAAGAGGTTGAGTTTGCCCAGTGGTAAATAGAATACATGCAATCTGATAGTATGCCTTCTAAAGACAAAGCTCCCAAGCAGGAAAAAGGGCCTCCTCGTGGTTGATATAACAAGTATGAACTATTGAATGCACTAATAAGCCATATAGTGCAAGAAGTGTGAGCTGTCGAGCTAATGAAGTTTCTCCCATAAAACCAAAGAAAGTTTCTACCATTTGATAAATCCAAATTTTGTAAGTTCCATCAAGATTATAGGCATCACACGGATGAGTGTGTTACCCTAAAAGATGAGATAGAAACACTCATATGGTTAGGGAATCTTTCAAAATGCAAGAAGTTCCACACAGGAGAAGGGAAAAAGGAAGACAAAGAAAGGGATAGCTCCCCATGGCCTAGTCAATTGGAGGGTAAGCAAGTTATAGCAGCTTCCCCTGTCTTGGGAATGATCAAAACAAATGCCAAAGGTTTTGTCGGGGGAGGGCTTCCAAAAATGCCAAGAAAAAGCATTTTAGAATAGTAATGATAGTAAAAGGAAAGAAAAGAAAGGAACAATATTAATCGATTTGCTTCATAAAACAGGGCTTTGGGGACATTGACAAGGACCATAATGATCCAATAGTTATTTCAGCTCTATTGCATAACTTCATCATTAAGAGAATACTCATTGACTAGGGAAGTTCCACTAATATTTTACATTTACATGTTGCTAATGCCTTGAATATTCCTAGAAACATGTATAAGCCTTGCACAAGCATTTTGATTTGTTTCATAGAGGGCATGTGCAGATAGAAGGGACAATGACTCTAAGGCTGACCTTGGGAACCCAGCCACTGATGAAAAACCTTGACATCACTTTCCTTATAGTGGGAACTCTTAATAATGCTTATAATGCTATTTTGGGGTGACCATCTTTGAATCAAGCTAGAGCTATTGTCTCTACTCCCCATTTACTAATGAAGTTCCTAATAGTTGGAGGAATCAGGGAAGTGCAGGCTGACTGGTAGGTTGCTCAGAGGTGTTACATGGCAAGTTTATCCAAGACCTAAGGAAGCACTAGTGGAACAAAATCAGCATTTGTTAGTGAAAGAAGTAGCAAGTGTCAGTTGGTAGACTCAATGTTACTTGATGTTTGGCATGATAATCCTTGCTGATTGGAGCTGGGCTCAAATATAGAAAAGGTATGAATTTTTGGAAATAATGATGAAAAAGTAATCAAGATCAGGGTAGATTAGGGGGTAACAAAACAAGATTGGTTAGTAAAGCTCATGCAAAATTACATTAAGGTGTTTGCTTGGACACTGTTAATATGTCAGGAATTGACCTAGAAGTAGTTTGCCATAAATTGTCAATTGATCCAAGTATAAAGCCTGTATAGTAGAACAAGAGGAATCACAGTCCCAAGTGGTAGAAGGTAATAAAAGAAGAGGTGGAAAAATAGTTAAGCACAAGGTTCATAAGGGAAATGCCACATACCACCTAGATAGCAAATGTAGTCTTGGTGAAAAAGGCCACAAAGATTCATATCTATTCCTAAATATCAATAAGCTGGTGAATAGTGTGGTAGGTTTCAAAATTCTTAGTTTTGGAGATGCATTTTCAAGATACAACTAGCTGAAGATACACCTCAATAATGAAAGTAAAACAATGTTCATAACCAATCAAGGGAACTTTTGCTATAAGGTCATGTCATTTGGTTTGAATAATGCAAGGGCAACATATCAAAGAATGATGAATAAGGTTTTTGTAGAGCAGATACGGAGGAATATGGAAGTATATATGGATGACATGATAATTAAGTCATGAAGCTTGGAATAGCACTAGCAAGATCTTGAAGAGATATTTGAGACCTTAAAGAAGTTTCAGATGAGGTTGAATAAGAAAAGCTTGCATTCGGGGTGAAAGCCAAAGAATTTCTAGGATTCATGATTATTGAGTAGGGTATAGAAGCCAACCCATCCAAGTTCCAAGTCATAATTGATATGAGGAGCCTAACAAGTATAAAAGAAGTACAATGCTCAATGGAAAAGTCATGGTCTTTACGTGTTTTATGTCCAAGTTAGTCGATAAATATGCTCCTTTCTTTAAGCTGCTTAAAATATTAGAAATTTTGAATGGACTAATGGTTGTGAACAAGCTTTCCAAGACCTAAAAAAGTATCTGGCCACGCTACCAAAACTTACTTGACTGAAGCTAGGTGAGACACTATATATATAATTAGCAGCAACCGTAAAAGTAGTAAGTTTAGTGATCAGTTGGGAAGCTGAATGAGAACAAAAACTAGTGTACTTCACAAGCTATGCACTTCACGACACTAAAGTAAGGTACCAAAAAATAGAAAAGTTAGCCTTTGCCCTACTATTAGCATCTAGAAAGTTAAAGCCTTACTTTCAAAGTCATTAGATTGTCATTTGTGTAGGTCCCAAAAATATAAAGAATGAAATGATCTTGCCCTTTTTACATTTGTAAAATATGTATAATCTCTTTAAAAATAAATTGGATTCTTATTTGATTTGTAAAAGTAGAAGTCTTTAATTAAATTGCCTGTGGATTAGAATTAGGAAGCTAATTGGATAATCAGGATCTTAATTGGAATAACTGATAAGATTGATATATAGATTTGAGAACCAATTAGACAATCAAATCAATTTATATGAGAATATAGAAATAGTTTGTTTAGTAGTTAAACAAAATTTCCAACATAGTAGAATTATGATAGTGTAGTAAGAGAATTCAAGAATAATAAAGAATTGTAAAGAACAATAAAGAACACTGCAATTTTTAAAGTAGTTCAACTTTAATTGAAATTGCAGTTAAAGTCTACATCCACTAGACAATCCTCAACCAGATAGCCTCTTTCTATTAACAACAATAGGATTTTAATTGGGCTCCTGAACAGCCAGTTCATATAACAATATTTACACCGAGCTCTTGCCAAACCTATAACATTAGAATTAAACCAGGCTCTTACTAACCTATATACAACAATTCTTTTATCTCATGCAGACTATGATCAACCTCATAACCTAGAGACTTTCAAAGAATTCAACACACCTTTAACTAGCTATAATTAACCTTATAACCAAAGAAGATGCAAAGGAAAGATCAACCTCTTCCTTTGTATCTCCAATTTCTATCAACCTACAAATTGCAAAATTAAACCAAGAAACAATGTAAGTAATACAATACCAAATTTGAGATGGATATCTTAAATATCTAGCTATGAATTCTCTTTAGTTTTGATTCAAGATCCTTTGA
>JANHAO010008831.1:0-18896 GCA_026873985.1 Saraca asoca | reverse complement strand
AATTATTTAAGTTATGAATATCATTTAATATGATAATCAATATATTTATTGTAGATTAGTAAAATATTTCAAATTGATGATACACACAAGTGCTTTATATTAAGAACTGGCTAGGTGTATCATATAAGACTTAATAATATAGGATAAAATATAAGTCTTATTATATGTTTTATGCTTAAACTGTATAGTATAATATTGTCCATTCTTCCCTCACATACATAATATCCCGTACAACACTATACACCCCTTGTGGTACGAGTGGGCAAAAATTGAGTTGGACCACTCTGGATTCAGACTACATTTACATTAATATTAAAATATCTTCAATTAGTTCAAGTCTGGTTCAATCCAATTTTCTTCGATATTTTGTATGTCTAAACTTCACCTTTTTTGAAATAGATAACCAAGTGTGACCCTATTTAAACTCACTTGTACTAATTTAGTATTACATATATGCATAGAAAAAATATATTTTACACCTTTAAAATTTTATTGAGTGACAAATTGTCTCTTTACATGCCTACACTTTACACCTTTAAACTTCAAATAAGTTATAAACTATCCCCTTAAAGTTTATAAAAAAATTATAAAAATATTATTTGACTATTAATTTTAACTAAATCTAACAAGTATGTTACATATACTTTGTTAAGAGACTTATTTTTTTCGTCTATGAGACATGAAACTCAAATTAAATGTTTTATTTTATCACTAAAATATAAATTTTATGATTTAAATTTGGACAACAGTTGAAATCAATAAGTTATTCAATACGAACTTTATGCCTTTTAGAAGAAGAAATAAGACCTAAATAATGTATATGCAAATCATTTATTGATTTAGGATTAAAACAAATAGCCAATTAACACTTTTATAGGTTTCTTTGAACTTTGAGAGGGTAATTTGTAACTTATTTAAAGTTTAAGAGTATAACTTATAAATGTTGAAGGTAAAATTTAATTCAATGGACCCAAATCTCAGTCAACCAAGTTGTTCTTCAACCTCAAGCTGCATTTTGATTAAAAGGAAAAAGAAGGCATTTGAGAGATAAAGAATAGCAAGCACAAAGGAGAACACAGAGGATTTTTTAACGTGGTTCGGCCAAAATCGGATGGCATTAGTCCCTATGTCCATGGTTGATTTCATTTATCAGTGTAAGTTATAGAGTACAAGTGTTTGTTCATGGTGCCCTCTCATGTTCGGGAGTCTATTGGCACTGGTGTTGAGGTGGTTGCTGAGGCTAGGGAGGTCGTTGTCCCAAGGGTCGTACCACGTAATCCCTCAAGTGACCTCTCCTGATGAGGTCTTCAATGGCGCCTTTAAGCACCCAGCAATCTAAAGTATTATGCCTGACCTTGCTATAATAGGCACAAAACTTATTCCTGTCTCTTCGCCCAATGGGAGCTTTTATGAGCTTGGATCTTCCAAAGTCCTTGTTATCCCTTTCCATCACAAAGATTCGATCTAGGGTGTCTGACAAGATATTGTAACTGTCATAGTGACCTTGGCAC
This sequence comes from Saraca asoca, assembly GCA_026873985.1. Classification (NCBI taxonomy): domain Eukaryota; kingdom Viridiplantae; phylum Streptophyta; class Magnoliopsida; order Fabales; family Fabaceae; genus Saraca; species Saraca asoca. The sequence goes on along the minus strand of JANHAO010008831.1, from coordinate 17,385 downwards.
TGAAGTCGCTCACCCCTGACTTTCTTTGTGGCCTGACCATCCAGTTCGTTTTTTTGGTTGCCTCTATTGTTCTGACTATTATCCCTTTTCTTGCTCCTATTGGAGCCATCTGATTCATTTTTTTTATTAGGCTTCTTTGGATCAAAGGTTTTCTCCCACCTGATCTCTTTGGCAGCCCGCTCATAAAACTCACCCAGATATCTCACTGGGGATTTGTATATACTCTTATATAATTTGCTGTCCTTACAGAGCCCAGCTGAAATGGCCATGAAAATGCTTTTGTCCGAGGGGTTTTCAACGTTGCTTACCTCATGTTTGAACCAGGCAATATAATCTTTCAGGGACTCATCTTTTCGTTGAAAGACAATCGCGAGGTGGTAGGATGACATGAGCTATTTTTTTAGTGCCTTATACTAGGTAAGGAATCTCATCTAGCATTCCTCCTAATTGTGGATGTTAAGAGCAGGTAGGCTCCTAAGCCATATACAAGGAATCTCCCCTAGTGTGGCAGGGAAGACATGGCACTTTACCAATGGATTGGTAGTCTGGAGGTCCATTTGGACATTGAATGCATCTAAATAATTGTATGGGTCACTGTCCCTATTGTATAACGGGACGTTAGGTATCTTAAATCTTCGAGACAAAGGCTCGGTTTCAATTTCCTATGTGAAGGGTGACCTTTCCTCATAATGGTCTTGACTATTGTGAGCTACGGGTCTATTTTCCAGTTACCAAACCCTCTTTAGTAGCTCTTTGATAGTCGGGTCTGGAGCCTCTGATCGATGATTGGTGCTTTGATGACCCTTACTACCCCCTTGATCACAAGAGTGATGATCTGAAGTTTTATGCCCTTTACTGTGCTCATGGTCTAGGGAGTGATGGTCTGATCTATATTTGCGATCAGTCTTGCTCGAGCTCATTTCTCTGTAGAAGCTCTAATGTCGTCGGTCATCTTCTTGTTTGCCCTTACGGACCTGATGAACTTTAGATCTCGACAGTGAGTTGGATTAGTGGACAGAACTAATTCATCGATGCTCCTCTCTAACGAATTTCTCTTGTTGGGCCCCAGCTATTGGGGTCCCCCTCCAAGTGCGATAGCCTCTACTTGCTTCTGTGTACCTTGAGCTTGTGCCTGAGCCAATGTTCTCACCATATCTGCTAGCTTCCTCATAGTATTTTCAAGCACCTCCTAATGCTGGAACCATGCTTGAACTCTACTGGCATCAAAGGCAATAGGTTGATGGGAAGTAAATGATGTCAGACCAATGGTAACACCAATTATTAGGGTGGCTAAGATACTTATCGTAGGGAAGATTGAGCCTCTGATCGATAATGTTTCTCTTTATTGTTGTACATGACTATCGGGTTGGCCAATGACAGCACTAGAATTTCTAGTAGTCCTTTCTCTCGCCATTGCAGTTTAACAGTAGATAAAAGAAAATAAGAATGCAGTTGTGGTCACCTTCCTTTTAGTGCCAAAATATTGATGGTAAAATTCGATTTAGTGGACCTAAATCTTAATCAACCAGGTTGTTCTTGAAACTCAAGCTGCACTCTGGTTAAAAGTAAAAAGAAGTTATTTGAGATATGAAGAATAGCAAGCACAAAAGAGAACACAGAGGATTTTGTTAAAGTGGTTCGGCCAAAACTAGACGACATCAGTCCTTACATCCACGGTTGATTTCATTTATTAGTGTAAATTACAGAGTACAAGTGTTTGTTCATTGTGTCCCCCTGATACAATGGCTTAACCCCTTATTTATAGAAGCAAAGGATACAAATGTAATTTGATAAATTATAAAAATGTTACATCAAATAATAAATATAAAAGACATCTTAGACTCTTGTAAGTCAACTTCTGTCGATTACTTTCTGTGGGTGGGCCATCTGACTGCTTTTTGCATATTGACTTTGCAAGTTGATATTGGCTAGGGAAGTGTTAGAGCTCTTCTTTAAAGTTAAGTGCTGTGAGCTAGCTGAGGATGCGACCTAGGAGCTAGCTGAGGATGTGCCCTAAAGCTTATATGTGAGGTCATCAGTGACCTATGTAATCTAGACCCTTCCAACTACACTTGGACTTTTGTCAACCCATTTCACATGGTACTAGAAAATGTCTATAATAATAAGTTTTACAAATTTCAAGGGATAATTTGTTACTCAGTAAAACTTCAAAGGTGTAAAATGTATTTTCCTATATATATATATTAAAGTATATATAAGAGAATAAATCATTATATATATTAATTTTTAATAATTAAGATTTATGCCAAATAATATATGCAAAATATATAACATAATTAAAACATTTACTATGTGAATGTAATACAGGATTAGACAATTTCAAATATTCCAGTCAAAGCCTAACCATTTGTAAAATTGAATCTAAATTTTTGTTCAAAACCAACATTTTGAATTAATTAATCAATTCAAGCCTTACTTTTTTATAGGTGGATTTCAAGTCAAAAATGGTCGGACCACATGTGTCACCCCTACCTTGAAAAAAAAGGATAAGACACAATAAATAAAATTTATATAAAATAAAAATAATAAAAAATATAAGAAAATAATTACTTGTTCTACCAATTCTTTAATACTCATTATCATTGATCATAATTATGACCATTGACACAGCAATCGCTGACACCAACCCTGCAATCCCACTACTAGTAACCTTTTCCACAACCATCATTATCAACCAATGTTGTTACCACACTACTACCAATACCACCTATTATCATACCTTAGTATCACCACTATCATCATTGCTCACTTTTATTGCTTGTTGTTGTTATTACTATTACCATTCACCACCCTACAATGCCATTTTCTTTCCTCTACTACCATGCAGCATTTGTTCAGCACCAACTCATATTTACCATCACCAACCATTATGTTCATGCATCACTAAACCTACCTTGACTATCACTATTGATCGTTGTTATTACCACCACCTTTCTCCCATCATTTCGATCACACACACCTCTACCAATAGTCATCACCTTTGTCATCTATACCACTACTACCTTCTGACTTTACTATCATCATCACACCTACCAACGTTATCGTCTACCTCTTTTATTTTCACCATCGCCATCCATCACATACTGCTCATTATCTCCTTTCCTTTTCTACCACTTTTCTCATTACCACTTCTTCCCTGTTACTATCACCATTCTCCCATCAACATTTGCTCCACCACCATTATTATCATATAAAGATGATTTTGTTTAAAATAGTCTTTTAATTATATATATTGTATTATGACGTGTAATAAGAAATATATAACATTATATTATATATGTTATACAATGATATATCAAACATCATATGGTATAAAAGTTTATATTATGCATGTTACTAGGCTTAACTTGGTTATATTACATAAGGAAGAATTATACTTATTTGTTGCGAGAAAGACAATAATAACGACAATTTTAATTAATCTAATTGCAAAATAATGGCTAAGATTTTCATTTCTTTTATAATAAGAAAAAAAGGTTATGAATTTTTTTTAGGATGGAACTATTTTCATAACCATTTTTACTAATGTTACATCTTATTTAAGACAATTCTTATATAGACTAAATTATTCTTTTATTAAATAAGTTAAAATCAATATTAATAATTAATAGTTGTCATTTTTTTTTCTGAAAAACGTGCATGCCCAAAATTTTTCTATAACTTTTAAAGTGATTAACTTAATTATTAAAATCAAGCATGGCTTACAATTTTTCTTTTTCCACATTTTTACAATATATTTTTATTTGTAAACAACTATAATTAATTATGATTCAAAATTATAATTTTAGGCGTTTAACCTTGTTTCAATAAATGTGTGTTTGTGGATGGAGTACAGAGAATAAAGAAGGAAGAGGCATAACTCCATTACTGAACAACTCATGTTAAGTTCAAATTACCAAAATGCAGTGCAAAGTTTATACATGAGACAAATGAATTCTTGTACCACATTTCTAAGGGTGTTATTTGCTTGGATTAGGTGCATCTTATACATATATGAAGTTTAATAATTTGTGTGCAGATGATTAGTGAATTACCATTTGATTAGCATATATAAGTTGTTTAATTGTTAGTTGTGGTTTACACAAATTCCTAAAAGTTTTTATTGTTTTATTGAATTTGAAAGATAATTTTTATTAAAATTGTGTCGAATATTTTTCATAATGTTCTTAATTTGTGATTTTATTTAATCTACTTAATTTTATTTGTTTGATCATATTTTTTTTATTTTATGGTGATTGGATATATTTTCTTTTAATTAACATGATTTCAGCTAATTAATATGACTTTTGTAACAAAGTAGGTCACATTAAATGTTATAGAGTAATTTTAGGCATATTTATTTTTTAAAAGAATAAAATAAAATCCATTATTTATAAATCTTGATTCTTAACTTATTTAATAATTGGATAGTTTAATTTATATGAAATTTTTATATTTAATGAGTTATGAAATTAGGAAAAGGATTAGACATGGAAATAAGACTATATTTGTTATTAGCTATCATCCAAACTAAACTACAAATTTAATCTTAGCACGGTACAAGAAATAATATATATATATATATATATAGATATATATTGAAATTTGATGAAATCATAAGAAGAGTACAATAATTTTATACGATATAATAAAATACAAAAATGATATATTCACATTAAAAAAAAATGGATGTGAACATTATATAACTACTAATAAAGTAATACAATCTACATGAAAACTAAGGCCTCGTTTGGTTTAATCTGTGAAAACAGAAAGAGAATGGAATCAAATAAGGAGAGGAAAAGAAATGGAAACTATTACTTATTTAAACTGTTTAGTTCAGTTAGGAAATAGAATTAGATTATTTGTGAATCTCTTTCTTATTATTTGATTTGGTCAGGAAATAAAATAAGGCCTCGTTTGATTAGAAGGTTTTAGGACTCGGTAACGAAATCAGAAAACTGATTTCATGATATATTGTTTGGTTCACTCGTGAAGGAACCTGATACCCTTACTTTGCCTTAACACATTACCCCCATTTAAAACCCTTACCTCTCCTAGGCATTCTGATTCCCTTACCCAGCTGAATCAGAAAAAACCCTTCCTCTTTCTCAGACAATCGATCAATGACAAAGATGAGGCTCCATTCTCAGAGAGAAGAGGGTGTCTGGGAGAGTTGTTGCCCCTCTCTAAATCGCTTCGGAGGCCGATGATTTTAACTCAAACTACTCTTCACATGCATATGCACACACATACATATATCCATATAGCCATATATATACATTCTCTCTCTTTCTCACTTTTTCTCTCCCTCTGGTTTCCACCACCAGTAGTGCAAGCCTCTCTTTCTACTTCTTCTTCTTCTTCTATAAAATCGAATGTATGCGGGGGCAGTGATGATGTTTTCAGCATTTTAATCAGGCTTTGAGTGGAAAGCCTATAACTTGGCGAGGAGACCCGATGTATTTGTGTGAAATCACTCTCCTTGTGCCTTCTGCAGACACTGGGCGCAACCATGTCGAGGTTTTCCATCCCTTGTCTGAAAAAAGTCGAATCTGAGCCTCCTGTATTCCACCCATATCATGTTTGCTTGGCATTCCTTTTGTATTATAAATTTTCCCTTTGTATGCAACTAAATCCAAGAAAACAAGAGAGACCAAGAATGATTTCTATGTAAAAATTACCTTTTTTTTTGAGTTCGTATTATGTTGTTAAAATGCCTTTCAGTGAATTTCTCTTTAATTGCCACCAATCGGAGAACACAAGAGAGCAAAATATTTCCCTTTTTAGTGTGAACAAATATTTCTACCTATGAAGCAGAGAGCGAAAGGAAAAATTAGGAATTTCATAGCATTAATATTAAAAAAAATTTGAAAACAAAAAATATACATTTGCCCTTGATGGGCAAAATAATAGCAAAAGTGTACAATGATGTTTCATTTTCAGAAATTACAAAGTTGATTTGGTGATATATTTATTCTCAACAGAATTTGAGGTTCATAAAATGAATTGTATTTTTATTTCTATAAATCATATTTCCTGACTGAACTAAACAGTAAGAAAGGGATGCACAAATAATCTGATTCCATTTCTCGATTGAACTAAACAGTTCAAATAAGTAACAGTTTCCATTCTCTTTCCTCTCCTTATTTGATTTCATTCCCTTTCCGTTTCCATGGATTGAACCAAACGGGATTAAGAAGTAAAATAAAAGAATGACTACTCAAAGAATTATCATTTACTGTGACAATAGCCAAAGCCCAGCCTCTAAATCAACTATTTTGATCACAACAAGTTCTTCTATGTCTACATAGTCAAAGCTAAGCCTTAGGTCTAAATTTTCCCTAGCATTAACCAACAAAGTATCTACTAAACCACCATTCATCTCCTTGCGTTGCTTTTCTGTTGTTTCCCTTTCTATCACTGCCACTATAGCTTCTATACTACAAGAAGGATGCAATTTAAATCCATATAGCAAACTAATTTCAGCCAGATTATTCATCTTTATGTGAAGAATTTTGGCTAGCTCTTCCGAATTGAAGTCTAAAATAGAAAAACTTAGTTACTCTTTTGTAGAAACCTTCATTAGATGCAATTACCCTATTCATTAGTTCGCTATATCCAACAAAAATAATTACAATTTTTCTACTATCCATAATAGACATGATCTCCTCTAAGGCTTCCAAACCATAGTCTTTATCATCTGCCTTCTGCAATGGTATTAGTCTATAGGCTTCATGAACAAAAAGGATGCCTCCTTCTGCTTCCTTGATCTGCAAATGATGTTTCAATTTACTTTTTAGTTAAGGTTACTAATTTATATTTCCAGAAACTACAGGAGATTTTAGTGTGCCTTAAAACATACCTTCCTCCTAGTTTTTGGACCAGTGTGACCAACAAATTCGCCAATCAAATCAATTCTTTGTACTTCTGTTACTTTATTAGTAGGCAAAATTCCCACAATGTTAGCTATTTCGATTTCAAGCTCATCCATTTTATCTTTGGTTTCACTACATGCTTCAATAGCTTTTCTCTTCCTCTGCTCTACAAGATGCCAAAGTAATAGTTCCCGGAGCTTGTCACTTCCAGGCCCTTGGGAAAGGTGATCTAACGGAGTCATTCCCTCCTACCATCTATAGGTTTGAACATGTCATGATTTCTCAAAAAGCAAGTTAAGATAACAGGAAAAACAACAAGATAACATCAGTACGTCATCCTTAGCACTGCAATCAGCATTATAATCAAGCAAAGTTTTCACAGTTGAGATTTCCTTAGCTTGAAGTGAGTGCCAAACAGCAAGGTGTAACGGTGTCATGCCATTCTGTATGAAATGCTTACCATATTATACAGACATATAATTAACATGAAATGCTTACCATATTATACACACATATATTTACAAAAGTACATAAATGCATTCTACATTCTGCATGAAAGCATTATGCATTCTGCATAAATACATTTATCAACAAGGAAAAAGATTCATAAGATATTCCAGCAACACAACAAGGTAATTAAATCATGGATTGTCAAATAAGATGTAGATTCTTAAATACTTGCTTATATTATCATGTCATAGTTTCAAATTGTTTCATAAAACAATCATTCATTGACTAAAGTGAAGTACATGTCCATTAACCTAAACAACCAAAATAACCTATCATCTCATAGTGACTATAGAACTAATTCTTCTTAAGAAGGTCTAACACATATTGCTTCCTCAAATTAGGTGGAGCTTGGTAGCCAAACCAAAATAACCTATCATCTAAAACTTTACATTCTCTAGTAAAACTGCCAAAAAATGTTTTTTATAACTTTTCACACACACCATGCCATGAAGGTAAATGACCATATGAATTGAAGCTACACAAGCCCATCAAGATAAAGCAAGGTACATGACCACACATTAAAACCCTCTAACCAAATGCTCCTTAAATATCATACATTGAGGCTTTATATTATGCCAAAGAAAAATGAAAGCTACTGAGAAACTAGCTCAACTTTGATGTCTTAAATGAGTTGCCAAATGCCCTGATTTCTGAATGCTACTCATCATTCACATAAAACAAAAGAGAAACAAGGTTCCAAGCCACCAACTCCTTAACAGCAACTGCTATGCTTAAATAATACTCATTATCCACCTAAAATTGTCAATAAGGGCCTTCAAAGGTTATGCCTTAGAACTCCTCCTTTTGGTAATATCTTAAATTTCCATCTCCATATCTAATAAAGTAGCAGCTACAGTGCTTAAACAAAATAAATAACATCTCATATAGTCATACTGATTAACAACCAGTGAAATAAATGCAACTCCCTCATTGTAAATAAGCAAGATATGTGTAGGAACATCTATGAGAAAAAATCAAATCAGAACATTTTCTCTTTATTAATTGTCAAGTTGAAAACTTCAAAGCAAAATAATTTAACTTTCACATGCAAAGACTAGTTTAATCTAAAAAACACCTTCCAAAAAATGAGCCTCAAGTGTGCAATATGTCACTTTCTATCATCATCTGGTATTACGGATGCCCATAAGAAACACACAGTATCCACATCTACTCTTTGGCACAGATCTAACTTTTCATTCAGAAAACATAGAGAAACAATCAGTTCCACATTTTAACAACCACAACATTGAACTTCATCTGCACTCATATGAGAATAGTCATTAGGTGCAAAACACATCTCACAACTAGATAAACTACAATCAACTTTCTCACTGACAAATGTCACTAGATGAATCCAGCCTACAAAGAGAATCCCTCTCACCCACAGCCAATAAAACCAATATAATCTTGAAAAACTCATTCTTTCAAATTAATTTTTCAATGGAATGTGCATTAACATAGACCAAAAAGGAGAAAAACAAGTACTTTTGAATAAAAAGAGGCAAACTTGACTGGAGTCACCTCAATGGACTAATATGCAACACCCTTGATCAGGAATTTCATAAATTAATAGCTCATGTTTTATAAATAGTGAAATGTTACCGATTGCACAGCAAAAAAAAACCTTTTGTAGCAAATGTAAACGACTAACAGTAAACAATTGTTAGCACAATTCAAACATGATCAAAAAGCAGAGATTCAATCAAGCACAGCATCGTATTAATGAAAATACACAACAACAATAAGAAAAGTAGGTGAATGACAAACTAAAATCGGCAATAGTTTATGTTTAAAATAACTAAAAATTCACAAATAAACCCAGGATTAGAGAGAAATTTTTTTCCAAAACTCTACAACAAATCCATCATAATTCTAAAATGTAATCCTCAGCTCTATCCACAAAAACAAAACCATCAAAACAGTACCTGTTGGCAGTGATTGCTTTGATTCGAAGGAATTAAAGTTGAAAATTTTGGGATTTAAGGGAGTGTTTTTAGAATGACGGAGATGCGTTCAAGTCCCTCTTGTGAAAGGAGCAGTAGCATGGAAGACCTTGCAAAGGAAAGCATCAATTTTGCGAGAAGGAGGAAGGGTTTTTTCTATTTTCCCCAGGTAAGGGAATCAGACTCCTTCTAAGGGCTAAGAGTTTCAAATGGGTGTAATGGGTTAAAGATAAGTAAGGGTATCAAATTCCTTCTTGTATGAACCGAACAATAAATAAAGGAATCAATTTTTTGGTTCCATTACCAACTCATTAAAACCCTCCAACCAAACACTCCCTAAGTTGTAAATGTAAGATGTGTATATGACTTTATTGTATAAAATAATATTTCTAGGAGAGAATAGAAAAAGAAATATTAAGAGAGATTGTTATTAATAGGTTGGACAGTAATGTCATTAAAGTCAAATTTCATAATTAATTTGAGTATTTTGTAATCATTAGATGAAACCAAAATAAAGTACAAATTTGATGTAAGAGAAACAAGTCTTATCCATTATATAGTATAAGATTAACTTTAATAGTATACACACTGTTGGATAGTTTAAGGAATGATATGTATTGTTATAGGCAAAAAATGATTTCAGAAGAATGAGAAAGATCCGAACCTTTCAGAGGCCAGATTGTCTAGCTCACTGAAGGTGCCCAACAAACTTTACCTCGCTCGTTACCAGATAGCAATACAGCGAGGTGATCATAAGACTAACTCATCAAGCAACCAACCGTCCTGCTCGAGCTCGCCACCTCGCTACAACAGCATCAAGTTTGCTACAGCAACTTCTTATAGCGACCCCGAGCAAGGAACCTTAGCTCTAGATGATGAACACCCCACATGGTAAGATCGCACCAAGCGAAAAATGCTTACGGATACAAGTCCATAGCTGACAGGAGGGACCCACCCTGTCGCTCACATCCTATAATAGTTGAATTTTAACTTTTATTATCTTTTACATTTATATCTTGATGTAACTCAACTGTAGCTTGTAATTAATGCATATAACTCCTCCTTCCTCTACAAATAGGATTACATTGTTAGAAGAGGAAGAAGAGACTGGCATATTATAAGCCAATACTCTGTAAAACAATTCCAAATATTAATAAAATCTTCGTTGTGGATGTAGGGTCTGGTGTCACCTGGATTTAGTTGAACCACATTAAAAACACCATGCCGCACTCCTTCCTCTCCCTTTTCCCCAGTGCACTTCGGAAGCAGTATAGAATCCCAGAACTCATCTTCTCGTTGGCCAGATTTTGGGACCACCAGTACGAATCAAATTCTGATGTCAATATTTTGGCACCGTCTATGGGAATCCATCTACTCTTTGAAGTCCCTATTACAGCTTAACAATGGCGAGAGGAAGAACCACTTGGAGTTCAACCACTCCAGCCCTCTAACCGATGGACACTCCCATTGCGGGGGTTCACCAACAGTCTACTGCTGCTCCTAAAACTTAAGAGACACAAACACTCGGTCAACCCCATCTGGTGCTCAAAAGCACAGTAAGAGAGCTAGTTGAAATCGTCAAAGCACTGGTGCAGGCCCAAGTTCAGAGCATGCAAAGACAAGAATAAATCATGGCACAGCTCCAATAGCTTCGTAAAGAGGTTAGAAGGAAACTCATGAAGATCATAATAGTCAGCAACTGGGGGGCTCGCAACAAGCAGGAAGCCCAGCCCTCAGCCTGAGACACGAAATCAGACAATGGAGGAAATCTTCCGCAGGCTCGAATGGCTAGAAGAGCATCTGTAGCCTCAAAGCCACTAACCTTGCCACAAAGAAAGCTCTCCATTTTCTATGGAGACCAAGACGTGACCTCTCCCACAGAAGCTCAAAGTAGTCGTGATCCTACTATACGATGGGAACAGCGACCTGAGTAACCACTTGCATGCGTTCGATACCCAAATGGGCCCCTAGACTACTGACCCCTTAGTGAAATGCCACGTCTTTTCCGCCACATTAGGGGAAATGCCTTGGGCATGGTTTATGAGCTTCCCGGCTTGCAGCATCGACAACTGGGAGGAATGCCAAAGGAAGTTCATTGACCAATATCGGACATTAAAGAAATAGCTTGCACCCCCTTACCACCTCGCGATGATCTTCCAGCGCAAAGGTGAGTCACTCAAAGACTAAGTAGCTCAATTCAGGCATGAGGCCAACTCCGTGGAGAATTCCTCAAAGGAAAGTATTTTAACAGTGATCTCAACAGGACTTTGCAAAGATGGAAAACTATATAGAAGCCTCTACAAGTCCCTAACTCGAGACCTTGCAGAATTCTATGAGCGAGCTACCAAACAAATAAGATAGGAAGAAACCTTCAGAACAGAGGAGCCCAGGCACAGAGCGGACCCCAGTGGTCCCACCATGAGTAAAAAGAGGGGTAGCGAGAGTCATGATAACCTCACTCCTTACCTTGCTAAAAAGGCGAAGCCTCAGCAACCCGAAGGTCGCTTCAGAAGCTATAGCATCTTGTCAAATATGCAGGATAGAATCTTTGCTATAGAGAAACACAATGAGGACTTCGAAAGGCCCAGATTGATGAAGGCCACTGCCAAGTCCAAGGACCAAAGCAGATTTTGTGCTTATCATAATGAGGCTGGACATACCACCTCAGAATGTCAGGCACTGAAAGACGCCATCAAAGACCTCATCAGAAGAGGCCGACTACAGGATTATATGGTAAGACTGCCTAGACAGCGCACCCAACAAGCTCAGCGAGTTGCCACCCAAGAGCCTGAGCCCTCTATCAGAACCATATTCTAATCCTGTAACACTCATTTATTATCAATGGTGATTAGTTGTATCAACTATTATACACTGAACTAATACAAGTTACCGATTGGCCAAAGAAAAAGGCATTTTCTAGATAAAGAGTTTTCACTCTGTCATTGCAAGGATTCATTTGGGGGTGAGATGGCACAAGGCCTACCCCATCGATACATCCAAAGCAAGCCATTTTCACTTCGTCATTGCAAGGATTCATCCGGGGGTAAGACGACGCAAGGCCTACCCCGTCGATACATCCAAAGTAAGCCATTTTCACTCCATCATTGCAAGGATTCATCCGAGGGTGAGACGGCTCAAGGCCTATCCAGTCGATACATCCAAAGCAAGCCACATTCCAATTACAACCAAGGGAACGAATTCCCCAACAACAGAGCAACGAGCTTGTTGTGGGACTGAGCAACAAGCCTATCTCATTGAGTAATGAGCTTGCTGCAGGGCTGAGCAAAGAGCTTGCTGCCTCGCTGAGCAACGAGCTTATTGTGAGACTGAGCAACGGGCTTGCTATCCTACTAAGCAACAAGCTTGCTGCAAGACTGAGCAATGAGCTTGCTATCCTACTGAGTAATAGGCTTGCTGTGAAATTGAGCAATGAGCTTGTTGTGGTATGGATGTACGCCTTACTTGGCGACGAATTATCACCTCACTGAGAATAACCATGCAAAAGGTAGAAAACTAAAGCCCGACCGATTGGCCAAAGAAACATTTTATTGATCATCAGAAGTTTACATACAGCAATGCACGAAGCATCTGGTATAACATTCAAAGAAAGAAAAGCTTATACAGTGAAAAGACCTTGCTCAATGAGGCAAAAAATTACATTAAAAAAAGAAGTGCAGAAACAAAGGCAAAAAGCTCAAAGACCTGGCACTATCATTCCTGTAAGAAAGAGTAGAAGGCCAATCAGTGAGCTTGTGCCTACAGGAAAGACAGCAACCTCCAGCTGCTCCAGCTTATATTCCTCTAGCATATCCATTGAGCCAGACCCAGAGTAATTCAAAAAGTCATAAAAATCGGCTAGCCAGGCAGCAGCATCACAAGCAACGTCTGGAGGAAGTAATCCAGGATCTGTACAAGACTCCCCAGGAGCCCACCAGATGGGTCATGCGGTAAAGCCACATGCAATAGGCTATCCATGCCTCCTGACACTCTGTAACAAACCATCCATGCCTTGACAAGCTTCGTCGGAAGCCAAGACATAGAAACGCAGAGGGCTCTTCAGCCTCTTCCATTCGAACTCTTCTGGGGCAAGAAGGAAAGACCCCACGGATATAAAAGGACCTGCTCGGCCTTTTGAAAAATCTAGAAGATATCTCATCTGATCTTCATTCGACGGCCCGAAACCAACGGTAATGCCACGCCAATGGCCAAAAATGGCAAACAGAAGAAAGTATGGTCTAAAGCAGAGCAAGAAGACATCTGAAATGACACTTTGGTCATGGAAAGACATTGACTGAAGATACAAAGTGAGCCTCATAAACTTACAACTCCCGGTCTGTAAAGCAAACCGAGAGTTAGGGGGCTCATGTTATAGGTAAAAAATGGTCTCAGAAGAATGAGACAGATTCGAACTCGCTAGAGGCCAGATCGTCTAGCTCATTGAAGGCACTCAGCAAGCTTTACCTCACTTGCTACCAGACAGCGATACGGCGAGGTGATCACAAGATCGGCTCGTCAAGCAGCCAATCGTCCTGCTCAAGCTCACCACCTCGCTACAGCAGCATCAAGCTCGCTACAGTGACCTACCATAACGACCCCAAGCAAGGAACCTTAGCTCGGGATGACAAATACCCCGCATGGTAAGATCGCACCAAGCGGAAGATGCTTGCGGATACAAGTTCACAGTCGACAGGAGGGACCCATCCTATCGCTCACATCCTGCAACAATCGAATTTTAGCTTTTATTGTCTTTTTCATTTATATCTTGATGTAACTTAACTGTAGCTTATAAGTAATGTATGTAACTCCTCCTTCCTCTATAAATAGGATTACATGGTTAGAAGAGGAAGAAAAAACTAGCATATTATGAGCCAATACTCTATAAAAATAATTTTGAATATCAATAAAATCTCCACCGTGAACGTAGTGTCCGGTGCCGCTCAGATTTAGCTGAACCATGTTAAAAACACCGTGTCACACTCCTTCCTTTTCCTTTCCCCTAGTGCATTTCGAAAGCCGTATAAGATCCTAGAACTCATCTTCCCGTTAGTCGAATTTTGGGACTACCAGTACGAACTAAATTTCGACGTCAACATGTATCATATAAGCTTTTATATTATATAATATTTAAAATGCCATTATATATAATATACAATTATATAATGTTTTATATTTTTTATTATATAATAAAAAATAATATATAATATTTAAAAATTATTATAAATAAAGTTATTCTTACATAGATTTGTGATGGAAATGATGAAAGATATTTGTGATAGAGAGGATGCAATGGTGGGTGGTGGTGATAAAGGCAAAAGAGGAGGTGATGGTAATGGTGGAGGCAGTGTAGCGTAATGGTAGGTGTTGGTGGTCAAGATGAGAAAGGTGGTGACAATAATGGTGGTGGTTATGATGATGATAAAGATTGATGGTAGTGGTGATAACATTGGAGATCAGTGAAAAAGGTGGGTAGTAGTAGTGGTAGTAATGGAGATCAATTGGAGCTAGACAAGGTAGTGTTTGGTGATAGAGAATAGATGGTGAAAGTGTATGGTGGTAATAATGGTAATGATAGATGATGATAGGAATAATAATAGTGGTAGATGTGATAAATAGTGATGGTGATAGTAGTAGTCTTTGACATTATCGATATTGATAATGGGAATAATGGCAATATGATAACATCAATGATTAGTAGTAATAATGGTGAAGTGGTTATTAATAATGGGATTGTGGGGATTAGTGAGACTCAAGCCGCATTGTCGCTACTATCAACGATGAATGATCAAGCAAGGTGAAGAAATTGATAAAGAAAATCATGTCTTATTTTTTAATAAAAATTTTGTTTATTGGATTTTATCCACCAGCTTAATGGATGTATAGAGTTATATAATATTTTATCTATAAAGGAGAGAAGTTAGATAAAGTTATATTATACAGTTTATGTAATAAATATATGATACTTGATTATATAACTTATCATATATCATAAAACTTT
The DNA here is from genome assembly GCA_026873985.1 of Saraca asoca. Classification (NCBI taxonomy): domain Eukaryota; kingdom Viridiplantae; phylum Streptophyta; class Magnoliopsida; order Fabales; family Fabaceae; genus Saraca; species Saraca asoca. The sequence continues at coordinate 2,059 of JANHAO010008831.1, read as the reverse complement.
ATATGGTGCAAATCCTTATTTTTATGATGGTGTGAATTAGGAGTGAGAATTCAAGTTTATCGTTTATGTGTTTAGTTCGTATTGTGTCAAAGGATACTAACAATCAAAATAAGTTTAACAATAATTATGTTATACTGTCATGTTAACCTATTCATCAATTGAGTTAGACACAGCACAAACCTGAGTAACTTATTTAATAATTTGAATCAGTAAAATTTATATTATAAGTGGGCCATGAAGGTTGTATCTACTCATATAACCCATTTATCAACTGGCCTATTAAATTTGATTATTATGCTTACTAAAAAATTTACTCATGATTAAATATTTTATTGAATTTTATTTTCTATTAATATGACTACTGTAATTTATTTTTAATTATATATAATTAATTTAATTTAATTATTAATTATTTCTAAAATAATATTTTAATATTATAATACAAATTTTTAAAAAATTGATGAATCAACCCCATTTAATTTTTGAACCAATCCAAACATGACTTAATTATTATTCTTTTTAAACAGTTCAATCCTTTTACAGTTTAAATCCTTGTTACCTCAACGAACTTGTGTAAAACATCTTGAGTTCAATCTATCTATAGCATTAAAGGCAGACTCTGAATGTTAGTAAATTCCCTTTGAGCCATAACATGTGACATCTTATTGATATGGCCAAAGAAAAATAAAACAAAAATCAGAGGTAATTTGGTTTTGCATAACATGAAGAGCATCTGGCTCCAAGTCCCGTGTAATTTTAATCAATTTTTAATTTAGTCTTTATAATTTAAAAATTTTGAATAGAATCTTTATACTTATTTTTTATTTTTAATTATATATTTCTAATCCTTTTCTTGTTAAATTTTACTAGCAATTAACCTACATAAATAATAATGTATTAGTAGTTTATAGAGCAAAAGGCAAATAATCCATCATTTATTTTTTAAAAACAAAATAATTTCATATAATGTTGTGGGTGTTTTTGGAACCACGCAAATGGACTGGCAAAAGTCCAACAAACAAGTTTAGATGGAGGAGGCCTAGCTCGCCTAGAGGTCGAGGTCGCTGAACGTAGGTACTAGATCACCAATCGTGAGCTTGGAGCAAAGGACCAGACTAATGCTACAGTATCAGCTCGCTATAAGCTCCAACTTACTGGTTGAAGCCAACTGCCTTAACTATTTTCCAAAAACTTATTAGAGAAATCCAAGAACGGGACCAATTATGACCAACCAACAGATTAGCCCCAAGCAAATTGACAACAAGTTGTTTAGTATTTATTGTCCGATACGATTGAAAAGATAGATTTATAATTTGTCAAATTACATTTATAACTTCCTTTTACCTTTATAAATAAAGGGTTAAAACATTGTATCAGGAGGAGATTCCAAGAACAAACACTTGACTCTACAATTTACACTAATAAATGAAATCATTCGTAGATGTAAGGATCAACATTGCTTGATTTTAACCAAATCACGTTAAAAAACTCACAGTGCCTATCTTTCTCTTCTTCCTTTACTTTATGCATTTGTCTCTTATTTTCGTAACCGAATTGCAGTTTAAAATTTCAAGAACTATTTTTGTTGACTAGATTTGGACTTACCAAATTTTATCATTAACATCTTAATTTTTTCTAAATTATTTATTATTTAAATACAAATAAAAATTATATATACTTTACACAACAATTGTTAGCCTAGACCAAAAAAATGTTCTCCATATGTGTCAATTGTTAATAAAATATAATAAAAAAATTACATAAAAAATTCAATTACAAATAAAAAATAAATATAAACATTCAATTTAAAACTTTTAAACTATAACGATCTAAATAACAATTGAATGAAACTACAGAAAGTAACAGTTTAATTTATCCTAATAATAATTTTGCTATGAGAGCCGCCTGTCATTTTTTTTTTCACTAATAGATGTATTTGCAAGTTTTCCAGTAAATATTTCAAAAAAGAAATCGCTTCAATACTAATATAAGATGTAGCTTGTACAACGTCAATATTCATAGTAAAGCAAACATCATAAAATTTGAATCCTATGAACAC
>JANHAO010008830.1:0-18922 GCA_026873985.1 Saraca asoca | reverse complement strand
GTAACCATACAAGCTTTTCATTTTGTTTCAGCAAATATGTTCCATTTTTATAGGGGTAGTACCTAATGTGATGTCCCTTTTTATTGCAATAAAAGCATGTGATGTGACTGTGATTTTTTTTATCTAATAGCCTATGATCTTTTCTTATTATGTTGCCTATATCCTAGACCAAATTTACTATTAAAACTAGTTTGGTTCTATAGCATGTCATTCAATTTCATTTTACTATTAGAAAAATTTTGTAGAATTTTTTTTAAAGAGGCTATGTCAGCCTTATAATTACTGCATAAATCACACTCCTTTCAAGCATTCAGTTATTCTACTAGTGCAGTCAACTTAGCATTTTCTTTCTTCAAATTGTTAAATTCCTTCAACAGGTCTTCTTTTTTTATTTTAGCCCACTTAAGCTCTTTTGTACTTTTCACTGAAGAGTTATGAAGTTGAATGCATAAATCTTTAAGCTTATCATCATTTTTAGATTCACTATTATTAGATTGATCATACTCATTATATTCATTATCAACAGAATTATAGAAGAAGGATTTTGATCCAAATACCTCAATATCTTGATCATGTTTGGCCATGAGGCATAACAGAGCCTTGTCTTCATTCTCCTCTTCTTCTGAAGTAGATTTGCATCATCATTTTCATCCCAGACAGTAAAATTTGATCTCTTGTTGTATGATATTCTCTTCCTTCTCTCATTCACTATTTGTTTCTTCAGATGAATTGGAAAATCAGATTTGATGTGACCAAATTTTTTACACTCACAGCAAGTTGATTCATTCTGGATGGACACGTGAGAAGCCCAAGAGTGACAAAAGGACCGATCGAAAGAACTATCTGGATTGCTACACCTTCAACCATCATTGTAAGCATGACACCTTAGCTCGAACTCATGCCCGATAGAGCGAGTTCGACATCTCTATCTTGATGATGTGCATGACCTCGGATTGTGTGATCTAGTCAGCGCAGTGTGAGTAATGACATGGAGCTCACTATACAGAAGACCAAGTCCTACCCTACTCCAACGAACAAATGGGACCCGCCTGCAAAAGACAATCTGTAGTAGCTGAAAAAGGAGATTTAGTCTATATATTCTGCCTTGTACATTAAATGTTGATGTAACAAATTTACTGCACATGTAATTGCCATTATAACCTCCTCTCCTCTGTAAATATGAGGAAGGAGCCTTTTGTAAAGAGAAGAATACCCCGAATACAGGTAGAAACTCTGCCAGAACAGAAAGGGAGAACCTAAGTGTTGTAACTTTGTAAAAGCACCACTTGAATAACATGTTATCATGGACGTAGGGTCTGGTAATGCCCGAATTTGCCCAAACTATGTTAAACCCTATGCCTCCTCCTCTACTCTTCCCTTCTTCTCTGTACATTTTGTTGATTTTTCTTACTTGAATTGGATAAAGGTCAGAGATCCCGTAAGAATCCCCTCGTTACTAAAGTTTGGGCTCTCCGTATGAACCAAATTTTGCTGTCAACATTTTTGGTGTCGTTTGTGGGGATCTCACCTGTTCTGGTTCGTTTCCTATCAGGACAATCTTTTAAACTCTTGTTCTCTTTTGTAAATTATGTAAACATTTTAAATACGACTATTAATTTTAAATTTTTCTTCGAACAGGTGATTCACCTAATTGGCCACCCTATTTTATTTGGGTACAAGATCACCTTGGCCATAAGATCGGCCACCCTATTTTATTTGGGCACAAAATCGCCCCGACCATAAGATTGGTCACCCCTTTGGGCACAAGATCGCCCTGGCCACAAGATCAGCTAACCTATTTTATTTGGGCACAAGATTGCCCTGACCACAAGATCAGTCACCCTTTATTTGAGCAAGAGATCGCTCACTTATTAATTTCGTAGCTCTCATGCGAAACTCAATTATTTTGCAGCTCTCATGTGAACCTATCTATTTGGCCACGAGATCAGCCCAAGCACGAGATCGCTTACATATTAATTTCACAGCTCTCATGCAAAACTCAATTATTTGATAGCTCTCATGCGAACCTATGATTTGGCCATGCGATCGGCCCGAGCATGAGATCGCTCACTTATTATTTTTGTAGCTCTCATGTGAAACTCAATTCTTTTACTACTTTCATGCGAACTTATCTTGTTATTTATGATTACCATGTTAACTTGCCTATTTATTTGGCCATAGGATCAACTCGAGCATGAGATTGCTCTAGTTCGCAACTCATGCTATCTTCTGATTATGCGCAGGTTGCACAGATTGTTCAAACCAAAATGTTCATATGAGAAATCAAAACAATAAAGAGAAATTGCAGAAAGAAGCTGATTAAAAGGCCTCAACGAGGTAGATGAACATTAGAAAGCCCTGGATGTAGGCTAATCAAAGTACAAAAGGGGAAACTTATGACTAAGAAGAAGGACCAACCAAAGAGGGCCATACTCTGGCTGATTAGAGCCCATGTGCCACCAAAGTCTTCAAATTTCCCTTCCAATGCACAATCAGCGGCGCCATACTCTGGTTTGTGAAGGAAGCACATCGGGAAGTGCTAGGAGCTTGGCTAGCCACACAACTACCTCACGATGGGGCCAAGAGGACACAGTCTGAGATCTATATGAGATCTTGCCATGTTAGCAGAGAAGCCGAGTCTTCCAAACTCTCTATGCAGCAGACCATACATGCCTCTATGGAGGGACAGAGCACCGAAAATGGAAGTTGTTTATCAGGAAACTCCATGGTTTGCTTACTATAGTGATAAAAGGGATTCCCTTTCCCTTATATAGAGCTAGGGCCAGCTCCATCAAAGAATCTAGATTCACTCCCCCAACAGTCATCATTTATGGCCTCGAAAAAGGCTAAGTTTGACTCAACAATGACTGTCAGACACGTGCTATGAGAAGCATGGCCTAGAGTAGATGAAATGATAGTCTCAGGAAAAGACTTTGACTGATAAGAAATTAAAGAGTTTCAACTCCAAATCCGTAGCGTGAGCTGAGAGTTAGGGGGCTTATGTTATATGTGAAAATCGGTTCATCCTGGATGGACACGCGAGAAGCCCAAGAGCAACAAAAGGATCGATTGAAAGAACTGTCCAGATCGCTACGCCTTCAATCATCGTTGCGAGCATGATGCCTTGGCTTGAACTTGTGCCCGATAGAGTGAGTTTGACATCTCTATCCTGATGATGTGCACGACCCCGGATTGTGCGATCTAGTCAGCGAAGTGCGAGTAGTGACGTGGAGCTTGCCAGATAGAAGACCAAGTCATACCCTATTCCAACGGACAAATAGGACCCACCTACAGAAGATAATCTGCAGTAATCGAAAAAGGAGATTATATTCTATCTTGTACATTAAATGTTCATGTAACATATTTACTGCATATGTAATTACCATTATAACCTCCTCTCTTCTATAAATATGAGGAAGGAGCCTTCCATAAAGAGAAGAACACCCCGAATACAGATAGAAACTCTGTTGGAATAGAAAGGGAGAACCTGAGTGTTGTAACTTTGTAAAAACACCACTTGAATAACACGCTATAGTAGACGTAGGGTCCGATAATACCCAGATTTGGCTGAACAATGTTAAACCCTGTGCCTCCTCCTTTGCTCTTCCCTTCTTCTCTGTACATTTTGTTAATTTATCTTACTTGAACCGGATAAAGGTTAGAGATCCCGTAAGAATCCACCCGCCGATTGCCTGAAGTTTGGGCTCTTTATACGAACCAAATTTCACCGTCAACATATCCTATATTTCTTTGGTAGTGGAACAATTAGAGTCTCTTTCATATTCACTAACAAATAAAGAATTTAAGATGATCCATTTTACCTTTGTTACTGATAGATGTTTCTTTCTTTCTTCATCTATCCAAAGAAACTTTGATTTAGGCTGTACAACATCATTAATTAAAATCTTAGGGGGTCCATATCCAAGCTCTGCCAGATCCCACATGTCCATATCTATTGCTTCAATGAAATCTTTCATCTTTTACTTCTAATAGGTATAATGTTCCCTATTTAAACTAGGGGGTTTGTGCATTGATGGAGATTCAGGTAGTAAAAAATAATTTGAATCCATAATTCTCAAGAAAAAGTATCTATATCAAGAGCCAAGATCTAATACCAACTCTCAGGTCACAGATTAAAAGAAATTAATTGTGAAAAATCAGATCTTGCCTTTTAGATCGTTGGATCTATTTTTGGAATCTTTTTAATGAGTTACATAGCTATATTGGTTTCTTTGACAAATTTAAGAGAAAGATGATCAAAGATAAATATTGTAGCAGATTTATTTAAGGTTAAGATGAATTAGTTGACAAAATGAATAAGCAATGTAGTAGAAATTATAATCCATCGTTGAATATTACAGAAATTGGAAAATAATTATGCAGTAAAAATAAAGATCAGGACACATAGATTTTTAAAGTGGTTTAACTTGAATTGAAACTATAATTCAAGTCTACCCATTTGATCTTTCATTAACCAAAAGACCACTTGAATTAATGAAAAACATTAGGTTTTAAATAGGCTCTTGAACTGCTAGTTTTACAACAAGACTTTACAAGCTCCTTGCTAACCTAGAAGAATTAAATTGGGCTCTTCCAAACCTAAATGCACACGAGATTTAAACAAGAATCTTGCCAACCTAGAAGACTTAAATTGGGCTTTTCCAAGCCTAGAAACTAGATTTCTAACACCAGAAATCTAAAAGAAAATAATAGAGGTAAAAGTAAGAATACAAAACCGGAGTTGAGATGAAAATCTCAAATAGAACTATGTGAATCTTCAACAAAAAAGCTCTAGGATCTTTGAATCAATCCAAATCAAAATGTGGAGGTAAGAAAGATGAGAGAATAGTTCTTTCATACTTGAATGTATAATTGGATGTAGAAAATCGATGAAAGATCATGTAAATAGTGAAGGTAGTTAGGCTTGAATAACTGTTGTAACAGTCTATAATAGATTAACTAACTTTTAGTTATTCATCGATTACAGTTTGTTATAACTAAATAATTAGTGTGGTAATCAAAGTGTAGCCTATTGTTCACAGTCTTTGTAATGATAACTACATCAAAGTAGCCATTTTTCCCAACCTTCAGTAAAACAATCTGTGTTTCATGCATAGATTGTACCTTTGATTGCAAGATGAATTTTTCAAAAATTCTTAAACACATCGATGTGCAAATTAATTCATGATGTAAAAAATAGCTTTATAAAATTTTGTTTTCTTCAAGTTGTTTAAAAACTACCTCATTTTGAAAATCATTTTAAGAAAAATAATTGTAGCTAAATTGTGAAAAATTCACTTACAAAAGATCCTATAAAAATAAAAATAAAATCCTAAATCTAATGTAAATCTTTTGTAGAATCTTGATAAACTTTGATACCTGCAAACATTCAACAAATGTACAACACATAATTATAATATGATATGATCAAAATTGTTTTCATCATCAAAACAAAAGATTGTCTGGCTAGCTAGGCTAATAGGCATGATCCTTATCCCTATCTTTGCTAAATTCAAAATAATTTTTTTTTATGAAATTCCTGTTTTCCCACTAAACCCAACTACTATGATTAATGCATCACATTTTCATAAAATAGGGCTAGAACATAATGATCATGGAAACTAGGCTAAGAAATGGTCAAAAATTCCTTAAATAACTGGTGAAGGCACAAGCTTGAAAGTTGGAATATCCAGTGAAGCTAAATCAAGGATAGTTGAGGTGATTAAAAGGATGCATAAGCATATGAATGATCGGATAGATCAAATAGTAGACAAATAAGAAAATTAGTTTGAGATATTGGAAGACCATTTGTCTTACATGGAATCTAAAAACTAAAAACATGCCATTGAAGAAAATGAGCAACTTAAGTCCATGGAAACTCAACTTCATGAAATTACATAGTGGATGTAGGAACAAGAAAAGGAGGCTGAACTTCAAAGGATGAATGATCTAGACCCTCTACAAGATTAGTATGTTGTGTATTCACGATTGTCTACTATTACCCTCAGTCCCATTCCCCTGTTTCATTATTTTTGTTATTCTAGATTGATGCTAATCATGTAGTCTACATTTTGAGATATTTTCTGATGGTATGTATTATTATTGATTTTGGATATTGTATCCTAACATTATTTTTAATTCAGTTTCTTGATGTTATGTTTATTATTGACTCTAGATATTTTGAATTCTAAATGTTAATTGGATATTGAATTCTGAGTGTTATACTAAATTCTGGCATATAGATTATTCTATTCTAATCTAAGTTTTTTCTATTTAAATCTTTTTGGTAATTTTTTTTAAAAAATGCATTATTTCCTTTTTGATATGCTAAAAGAGGGAGAATGATGAGATTTTAGATAAGATCTCAAAGAGAAATAGTGATTTTAGATAAAGAGGAGAATAGATAAAAGGGAGAAGGAAATATTTTAGTTAAGGGAGAATAACAATTTTGATGAGATGCTATTTTCATATCAAAAGGTGGAGATAGAGTGAAAAAGAGATAATAAAGATGATGTATGTACAAAAGTCATTTGAAAAGGGGGAGAATAAAAAATAAAGGATCCTATCAAAATAAGTTCTTTCAAAATTTTGATTGTTTTTCAATCTTTTTTAAAACTTTGATCCTTATCTAAAATTATTTGTCTCTATTAAAAAGGGGGAGATTATTAGCATCTTTAGAGATTGTTAGCATTATTAGATCTTTGCTAATGTGATTGCTTTGCTACTATAACTTTCTTGGCTTCGATGTGGAAAACAATTTTATACCTAACAATATCTTTTAGTATTTGTTATTTGTTTTGCAGGATCAAAGTGCATATGATGCAAAAGATCTACATTAGTTTAGCATTTATTTTATCCTTGACTAAGATCTTTTGTAAGTCAATTCAAGTCAATTTTGATTAAAGAAAATTTCTTAAAACTGATATTCTAAGGCAGAAATAAATCATTTTAAGTAGGCCTTAAATTAGATATTTTTCAAACAAGTTTTCAAATGATTTGTCACAAGTGCAAGTTTTATTAAAACCACTTTGCACTCTTTGAAACGATTCAACAATCAATTCATACAAGAGCTCTTGTGAAAATCTTCTTGAATTGATTTAGCAATCAAATCATGAATAAAAGTTTTGAAAAATATTTCTTACCGAAGGTTAGGAAAATTACTTGAATCGATTCCCTAATCGATTCAAGACATATTTGCATAATACTATGATTCGATTCATGCATCAATTCAATCATGAACATTCTTGATGATATTCATATACAAATTGATTCACAAATCAGTTCATTAGTTGGAAATCACTCAAAATCGATGCAAGAATAGAAAATTAGTTATGTTTTGTGTTATATATAAGAAGTGGCCTCGCGAGGACGAGTCCCCAAGTTCGACCGAGACCAAGTTCCTTGCTTCACCGAGGAGCTTTCAGTAGGCCACACTTCGCCCACCAGAAAGTGGCATAGCGAGGTAACCTCAGCATCCTTCCTGCAAAGTCGACCTCACCTCGTCTATCACAAGGCAGTGACATAGTGAGACAACGAGGAAGCCACAAGGCTCGTAGCAATACCAAGCTCGCCACAGCAGTCCCCATGACACCTCCAAGCTAACGATTCGCACTCGAGACGCCCAAGTATCTGGCCTGGCACGACAACTCCAAGCATCGGACGTCAACAGGTTCAGGCCTACACCAACCTAGGAAGACCATTCTATAGCCTACTTTCTGCAATAGCCAGATTATAGCCCTTTTTCTATCTTTCTCATTTATATCTTGATGTAACACCACTGTAGCTGGTAATTAATGCACGTAGCTCCTCCTTCCTCTATAAATAGGATTGCATTGCTAGAAGAGGAGAGGCAGAAGTCTGGTAAGCAAGAACTCTGCAAAAATTACATTCCAAACACATTAATAAAAGCTCCGCTGTGGATGTAGGGTCCGGTACCATCCAGATTTGGCCGAACCACGTTAAATGAGTTGTTTCCCTTTTCCTTCTTCCTCTCAGTCCTTTCCCTTCTACACTTCAGGAGTAGTATTGGTCCTCTGAGCTCATCTCCTATTGGCTAAAGTTCATGTCCTCCATATGAACCGAATTTCATCGTCAATATTTTGGCACCGTCTGTGGGGAATCATCTGCTTTCTGAAGTTTCCATTGTAGTGTGATAATGGCTAGAGGGAGAATAACTCAGAGTTCTACTGTTCCAATTTCTCAGCAGCACATCGTAGCGTGCAAACCTCAAGAGGCTCAAACGCCCGATCAGTCTGGTTCGGCACTTGAAAATACAGTCAGAGAATTGGTTGAAACTGTTAAAGTGCTTGCTCAGGCACAAGCACAAAATGCTCAAAGACAAGAGGAGGTCATGGCACAACTCCAGCAGCTTCATGAGGAAGCTCAGAGAGAAGTCCACGATGATCATGGTAGCCAGTGACTGGAGGCCTCGTAGCAAGCAAAAAGCTTGACCCCTCAGCACGAAGATCAGCGTCCAGTAATGGAAGAGGTTCTCTAAAGGCTGAAACAGCTAGAGGAGTGCCCATAACCTCAAAGAAATTAACCTTGCTAGGAGGAAACCTCACCATTTTCTATGGAGACCGAGAAGCAACCTCTCCCGCAGAAGCTCAAAGTGCCTGCTATCCCATTGTACGACAGGAATAGCAACCCAAGCGACCACCTGGACACGTTCACTACTCAAATGGACCTCTAGATGATTGATCCCCTGGTGAAGTGCTGTGTCTTCCCCGCCACGCTAGGGGTAATGCCTCGTGCTTGGTTCAGGTGCCTCCCTACACACAGCATTGGCAGCTAGGAGGAATGCCAAAGGAAATTCGTTGACCAATACCGAGCACTGAAGAAGCAACTTGTGCCTCCTTGCCACCTTGCGATGATTTTCCAGTGCAAGGATGAGCCGCTCAAGGATTATGTAGCCCGATTCAGGCACAAGGCTAACTCCATGGAGAATCCCTCAGAGGAAAGTATTCTAACGGCCATCTCAGCGGGACTTCGCAAAGACGGCAAGTTGTACAAGAGCCTCAACAAGTCCCCCGCTCGAGATCTCGTTGAATTCTATGACTGGGCAACCAAATAAATAAGATGGGAAGAGACTTTTGGGACGGAGGAACCTAAGCATAAAGTGGGCCATGGCGGTCCTACCACAAGCAAAAGGAGGGGTGGCGAGAGTCACAATGACCCCATTCCTCATCTCATAAAAAAGGCCAAACTTCCACGACCCAAAGGTCGCTTCGAGAATTACACCATCCTATCAGACACACAGGACAAAATCTTTGCCGTGGAAAGGCATAATGAAGACTTCGAAAAACCTCGGCCAATGAGGGTACCTACCAAGTCTAGAGACCAGAGCAGATTTTATGCTTATCATAATGAGGCTGGACATACCACTTCGGAATGCCATGCGCTGAAAAATGCCATTGAAGGCCTCATCAGAAGGCATTGACTACAGGATTATATGGTAGGACCACCCGGGCAGTGCACTCAACAGGGTTAGCGAGTTATCACCCAAGAGCCCGAGCCCTCCATCAGAACTATATTTTGATTTGTAACACTCATTTATTATCGATTGTACCAATTATGGCATTTTGAATTAATACAAATTACCGATTGGCCATGCGTTGCTTAGGCAAAGTTTTCCATCATTACAATCTTGTTACAGCGAACAGTTTTCACCTTGCTACAACATTACACTGCAACCTTGCTACAGTAAACGATTTTCACCTCGCTATAGCATTATAGTGAATGATTTTTACCTCGCTATAGTATTACATTGCAATCTTATTATAGCGAACGATTTTCACCTCGCTACAGCATTACAGTGAATGGTTTTCACATCGCTACAGTGCTACAGTGAACAGCTTTCACCTCGCTACAATAAACGATTTTCACCTCATTACGTCAAACTACACCCGAGGGCAAGATGATCCCTGAGCCTACCTCACAGTTACAAAAACATCACCATTCCCCACAGCTCTCATGCAGCGAGTCCTCATGACTCAAATGAGACCTCCTGGGCGCAGCTCACTTGTGACCCCTTTCTTACTCACAACAAGCTGAGTAACCAATAAAATAGAGCATAGTCGATTGGCCGAAAAGAGAAATTGTCATTAATTGTCACAAGAAAAGCTCATATAGCAAGAAAACCTCGACACAATGAGGCAACAGTACATCAAGAGAAAAAGACTAAAAGCCTGGCACTACGATTCCTGTAAAAAAGAAACCAAAAGGCCAGCTACCAGTCATCGGGCTCATGCCTGGTAAAAGAGAAGCAGCCCCAAAGTTCCTCTTGCTTATATTCCTTTGGCACGTCCTCGTAAGCTAGACACAGAGCAAATCAAAAAGTTGTAGAAGTTGGTTGGCCAAGCAGCAACACCACAGGCAATGGTCGAAGAAGGTGGCCAGAAGTCACCACGAGCTCTCCCAGGAACCCATCTAGTGGATTCCATGATGAAGCCACGTGCAAAAGGCCATCCAGGTCTCCTGACACTCTTCAACAGGCCATCCATGTCTCACCAAGCTTCATCGGAAGCCAAGACACCAAAACACAAGGGGCTCTTCAGTGTCCTCCATTAAGCTTCTCTGGGATGAAAGAGGAAACAATGCCTCGGGCTATAAAAAGATCAGCTCTGCCCTTTGAAGAATCTAGGAAGTACCTACTCTATTCTTCATCCAATGGCCCAAAATGAGCGGCAATGCCACGTCAATGGCCAAAAATGGTAAACAGGAGAAAGCAAGGCCTAAAGCCGAACAACAAGACATTTGAGAAGACACTTTGATCAAGAAAGGACATTGATTGAAGATACGAATCAAGCCTCAGAAACCTACAACTCCCGATCTATAGAGCAAATCGAGAGTTAGGGGGCTTATATTATATATAAGAAGTGGCCTCGCGAGGATGAGTCCCTGAGTGCGACCGAGACCAAGTTCCTCACTTCAACGATGAGCTTTCGGCAGGCCTCGCTTTGCCCACCAGAAAGTGGCACAGCCCAGTAACCTTAGCATCCTTCCCATGAAGCCAGCCTCGCCTTGTCCATCACGAGGCAATGACACAGCGAGACAACAAGGAAGCCACAAGGCTCGTAGCAATACGAAGCTTGCCACAGTGGTCCCCATAACACCCCCGAGCTAAGGATTCCTATTTGGGATGCCCAAGTATCTTGCCTGGCACGATAACTCCAAGCATTGGATGCCAACAGGTTCAGGTCTACCGCCAACCTAGGAAGACCATTTTGCAGCCTACTTTCTGCAGTAGCCAGATTGTAGCCCTTTTTATGTCTTTCTCATTTATATCTTGATGTAACACCACTGTAGCTGGCAATTAATGCATGTAGGTCTTCCTTCCTCTATAAATAGGATTGCATTGTTAGAAGAGGAGAGGCAGAAGTCTGGTAAGCAAAAACTCTACCAAAATTGCTTTCCAAACACATTAATAAAAGCTCTGTCGTAGACGTAAGGTCTGGTACTATCCAAATTTGGCCGAACCATGTTAAACGAGTCGTTTCCCTTTTCCTTCTTCCTCTCAGTCCTTTCCTTTCTATGCTTCAGGAGCAGTATTAGTCCTCTAAACTCATCTCCCATTGGCTAAAGTTCGTGTCCTCCATACGAATCAAATTTCATCGTCAACATTTTGAAAGTCAGTTATAGCATCTATAAACACCCCTAACCATTTTTCAAACATAATGAGTTTTACAAGTTTTTCAATTTTTCACATTCTTTCAAGATTGAAAAACACAGAGCTTATAGAACTTAATCAGATTTTCATCTACCTTACTATTTCCTATAAATTCAAAGGATCTTGAATCAGAACTAAAGAGAATTTCACATTAGATGTTTGATAGTTTCATCTCAAACACTGGTATTGTATTCTTGGCCACACTTGTTTTTCTTTTAGATTTGTAGGTTGATAGGAATTTGGTTATTTGTCTTTTACAATTTCTAAGGTGATAGGAATTGGAGATACAAAGGAAGAGGTTGATCCTCCCTTTGCATCTTCTTTAGCTATGAGGTTGATTATAGTTAATTAAAGATTGCATTGAATTTTTAGAATATCTCTAGGTTGTGAGGTTGATCATAATCATTACAAAATAGAAGAATTGTTGCATCTGTAGGTCTAGCAAGAGCCTAGTGTAAATCTTGTTGTAAATTGATTTTTAGGAGCCTGGTTTAAATCCTATGAGTTTATAATAAAAGAGACTATCCGGTTAAGGATCGTCCAGTGAATATTGACTTTAATTGTGGTTTCAATTAAAGTCAAACCACTTTAAAAACCCTGAGTCTTAATTATTCTTTACTACAATTTTATCTTTCTGCAAGTTATATTTTGCACTGTTAGAAATTTTGCAAATCACAATTACATTTCTACTATTTTGATACAATAAGTTTTTGCAATTCTATCTTAACAAATTCTGATACACTCACATATAACTCTACTATGCTGAAATCTATCTTAACTGTTTAATTGAATCTCATATTCAATATTATATCAATTTAGTAATTTCAAATAAGTTTCCTAATTATCAAATTGGCTTCCAAAGCTACATTTACTGAGATAGTTTTTCCAAAGATATTTTCTTTAAAGCTTCCACTTTACTAATCAGGATAGAATCCAATTTTGTTTCAAAAGAGTATGAATTTTACTAATGTAAAAAATGGCAAGATCCACATATAATATTTTGATATATTTGTTTTTTGGGACCAATAGATCTTTGGTGCCTAGCTCATCTATGAAAGGGGAGATGGAATTCTCTTCTGATCACACAAGCAAATCTTCTTGCCTATAGAAGAAGGCTTTTCTCTCTAAGTTCTCTAATCTTCTTAAGTCTTCTTCAAACCTTTTCACTTTAAAATTTAAACTTAGAGAGTGTGAGAAATATTGTAATCTTTTAAGACAAATCCCTTTTGATTCTTGAGTATTGTGTAAGGTTCACTTGCTAGGGGTTGAGTGTGAGTGAAATACTTGTAGAAACCTTGTAGCTAGGAATTGTGCCTTGCTGTGTCATTAGAAAAATTCTCAATTTGAGAGATGGGATTGGCTAAATCTTTGAAAGGTCAAGTGGGAAAGATTGTAAGGGCTATCAAAAGAAAAAGTGCTAGTGCATAAACCTTAAGGTTGAATTTGACATTGAGAAAGATGAGTACACCCAAAGAGAGCATTTTCTCTTTGGACTATCAAACTTTTATACATCGATGTTGTCATTCTTTTTCCTTAATTTTTTATTTTTATGCACTTTAACTTGATTATATTTATTTGCTATTTACTTGATCTTTTGTACAATTATTTAATTATTCTTTGAAAGGGGAAGTTTTAAATATAAACTTGTAATTTTTAAACACCAATTCACCCTTATGTGTATTTGTCCTATCAACTAGCATTAGAGCTTGACCTTTAGTTTTAATGTTGGGAAAAATTGGATTGAAGTTGATGGTCACAGTAAAAAGATTGAAATGTAGAATATAAATGAATCTTGTCCTTTTCCTATTGGGGGATTTGTATACAGCCTTTTTTTAAAAAAAAAACTTAATTGAAATGGTTTAATTAGAAATCTTTTAGTGCAAATTGGATTCTTTATGATTTGATTAATTAATTCAAAGGTAGTGGATTAATGTTGCTGTAATGTGGCAAAATTTCAGTTGTAAAGAATATAGTATAACTAATAACAAAATTTATGCAGAGTGTAGAAAATATCAAAATGCAAAAACTTAAGTAAATTGTAGAAAATTAAATTATGTAGTAATGTAAAATGCAGAAGACATAGATTTTAAAGTGGTTCAACTTGAATTGAAACTGTAATTCAAGTCTACTCCACTTGATCTTTCATCAATCGGAAGACCTCTTCAATGAAAGAAAAAATATCAGGATTTAACGGGGTTCCTGAACTGCTAGTTTTACAACAAGACTTTGCAGGCTTCTTGCTAGGCTATACCATAAGAATTAAATAGGAATCTTGCTAATCTAGAAGAATTACAACAGGCTCTTCGAAACCTAGAAACCAGATTTCTAAAACCCTAGAAATCTCAAAAGAAAATAATGAGAAAGGAAAAGAAAATAATGAGAAAGGTTAAGAAATACAAAACTAGTCAATTGAGATGTTAATCTCAATTATCCATGTGCGATTCTCTTTAGTTGTGCGCCAAGATCTTTGAATCAATGAAAACTAGAAAGATAAAGGTAGAAGAGATGATAGCAATCTTTTTTGCACTCTTCTATTGTGAATTATTGAGTTTCTATTATGAAATGAGCTTTTATAGAGTTGTTGTAACCATTTATAATAGAATAACTAACTTTTTATTAGTGAATCAATTATGGAATCGATTCATTAGTGATTTCATTCAACTGAATTGACTTGTGAATCAATTCATAATTGATTTGTGAATTGATTCAGAAAATTTTCTTGACCAAATCGATTTCTGAATTAATTCAAAATTGATTTATGAATCAATTCATAAGTTTTTCTAAACCTTTAGTAAATGCAATTTTCAAGCACTGTTTCATATGTTATTGTCTGAATTGATTCGTGAATCAATTCACAGAGTAAAAAATAGTTTTTTTTTAATAAAAGAAAGAACATAGAAATGAGTGATTTGAAAACTTCTCAATGTAAGCTCATTTCATAAATTTGTTTATACCTCTTTTTGAAAAACATTTTAAGAAAATAATTGGAGCTAAATTGCTAAGAATACACTTACAAAAGATCTTATAAAAAATTAAATAAAATCCTAATACTAATGTAGATCTCTTGAATAATTTTGAAGAGCTTTGAACCTGCACATACTCAACAAATAATTAAAGCTCATAAATATAATATGATTCAGCTTAAAATTGCTTTCAACATCAAAACAGAAGAAAGTATTGCTAGCTAGGCTAACAAAAGCATATCAAATATGCCGATCATATGCATCAAATATGCACAACAAAAATTTTAAAATTTTCTCAATTCTGGATCATATTGTTTACAAATTAATTCATAAAAAAGATAAAATTTAAATTAATAGTTTAAATTATATCTTCTCAAGAGTTGTTGTTGGAATCCTTATTCAAATCTCTATTTTATCTTTAAGCAATTCCATGAACTCATTAACTAGCCCTATGATCAAGTCTCTTAGATTGTCCTCAGGCAACTCTTTCGGATTTGATCTACAACACCAACAATGATTCACACGAACTAATTTGATCCAAAGCTTTTATCAAGTTCACATAATATGTAAAATAGAATAATAAACCACTTAGCTTATGAGGTGTTAGCTCTCTAAGGAATCACAAATTCGCAAGGCAGGGTTAGTGTTTGAATGAAAATAGGAGATATAAAGTGAGATCACACAAAAAGAGTTAGCGCTCAACAATGTGCTAGGGTTGAATTGATGTATCATTTTGGTTTGGCTTCCCTCTTTGGTAAATAGAAGAGTTGAAAGCACAAGTAATATTCACAAAGCAACATGTTGACACTAAAATCCGATCAATGAGATTTTTGTTCAGTAACACCCTCAATTGCAAGTTAAGAAGGAAGGAAAGATAATGACAATAAAAGTCAGAGAAGACTGGAAAAGAACAATGATGCTAGGAGTTTATCGTGGTTCGGCTAAAGCCAATTCTTGGCCCCTACGTCCAAGGTGTTCTTCTATTATTCACTATCTCAAGGTCCCCTTTCTTTTTGGTCCAGATTACAATGGCTATATGACTTTCTTACAACAGGCAAAGTGTTCTCTTACTCAGGTTTTCTCACAGGGAATTCTCTCTTTTTCTACCAACAGAGTTTCTGCATGGATTGCTATCTCTTTCTCTATAATGGTCCCTCCCTTTCTATTTATAGTAAGGGGAGAGGTTACAAATGTAATTTTATGATTAGTAGAATGATTATATTCACCGCTTATGACATTAAATATGTGCCATTGGATAATTAATGTTGGGAAAATCATTATCGGACTTCCAGTGAGCTGATGTGTCATCTTGAGGCTTGAGCTATCAAATTGGTTGACATACTCTTGATTGCTAACTGGACTTCATACAAGCATTCGATAGTAGCGATGAGGTAGGAGGTTGAGCGAGTGGGACTTTCGAGTGGATGATTTTATCCTCGTGTGTGTCGTGTCCTGGGGGCTATTAGTCGATCCTGCCCCTTACGGGCTTAAACCCTTCTTGGGGTTGTGCCTTTTGTCATGTTGCATTGTGAGACTTCGCAGCTTTCAGTCGATGATAGGAGTCTTCACTTTGTGAAATCGTGTTTTAATTAGGCCCTGACCTTAATCAAATGCACTCCTGAACTTAGCTTGGTCCAAATAACAACCATAACATAAGCCCCCTAACTCTCAGCTCGCTTTGTGTGCTAGGAGTTGTATCTTTGCCTTTGTTTTCAACCCCGAGAATGTTGCGTGACTTGGTTTGTTAAACTGTCGACAATAATTGTGATGCAATGTTGCCAATTGGTCATGCTTATTTATACAAGAGCCTCTCGTGGAGTAGAGGTTTTGTCTGAGTGTGTGGTTCCAAACTGATTCACATAAGAATTCCACGCTCTTCGCGGATTACTTGGACGCAGGGTCGTCCACACAAGAATTCTATGTAGGGCATGCACATTACTTGGACACAGTTCACGTAAGAATTCTATGCTTTTCGTGCATTACTTGGAGACGAGATCATCTGCGCAAGAATTCTGTGCAGGGCATGCACATTACTTGGATGCGATTCGCGCAAGAATTCTACGCTTTTCATGCATTACTTGGACGCGAATCATTATTTTGTCCCAGACCCATGCAAGAATTCTACGTATATTCACGCATTACTTGGACGCAAGGTCATCCATGCAAGAATTCTGTGTAGGGCATGCACATTACTTGGACACGGATGGCACAAGAATTCTACGTTTATTCACGCATTACTTAGACGCAGGGTCTCCCGCACAAGAATTTTGTGCGGGGCATGCACATTACTTGGACATGGATCACGCGAGCATTCTATGCTTTTCACGCATTACTTGGGCGTGAGATCATTATTCTGCCTCGGACCCACGTAAGAATTCTACGTATATTCATGCATTACTTGGACGTAGGGTCATCTATGCAAGAATTCTGTGTAGGGCATACACATTACTTGGACGCGGATCGTGCAAGAGTTCTACACTTTTCAGGCATTACTTGGATGCGAGATCATTATTTTGCCCTAGACCCACACAAGAATTCTATGTATATTCACGCATTACTTGGACGCAGGGTCGTCCGCACAAGAATTTTTTGCGAGGCATGCACATTACTTGGACTTGGATCGTGCAAGAATTCTATGCTTTTCACGTATTACTTGGATGCGAGATCATTATTATGCCCCAGGCCTGCGTAAGAATTCTATGTATATTCACGCATTACTTGGACGCAGGGTCATCCGTGCAAGAATTCTGTGCAGGGCATGCACATTACTTGGATGTGGATCGTGCAAGAATTCTACGCTTTTCACGCATTACTTGGACGCAAGATCATTATTCTACCCTGGTCCTTTTAGCGTGTGAGTGGTTCGCCTCCCCCACGTGTGTTCCACGTGTGACTTTTCTTTTTTTGATGACGACTGGTAATCATGTTTTCCAGATTTTCTTGTGTTTCTTTGACTCTTCATTTATTGTCTTTTGCGCTGTCCCAACCACTGGATCGTGGGTAACCAGCAACCCTTCGAATCCGACGGTCAGGTTGTTTCTCCTTTAAACAGGGGGAGCTATCTTGCTCCCTCTCATTCAGTCATTCAAAATTTTTAGTTTCCTCTTGCCCTTGTCTCCAGCTTACTTTGCCAATTCTAAAACTGCTTATCCTCACCGGCCTTCCTCCGATCTTTCACCCGTCACTCGGGCTTTCCTCACTGGGAGCGCAACTGTACTCCTACCGAGCTTCCTTCTTTTAGCAAACTACTGTATGTCCTTGTTCGCCTTTCTGTCTTTTCTTTATTACAAGGTTCTTAGGGGTCTTCTCTACCTGTTAGTTTATAGGTCCAGTTATTAGACTATTCTTTTGTGAGTTTGGCTCATTTGATTTGGTAAGGTGGATTTGTTAGTTGCCTTCGGGGTTATTAGGCATTGCCCTTTAGTTTTTCGAGTTTTAGGATTGCATGGCCTGGGGACTGCCTTCTCTTCTGTTTCTTCCTTCCCCTGTTGTGTCTCAGGTAGTTGATTGGCTTAGGTTGCACATGGCCTATGATCTACGGGGGTTCTTTTTTTTTTTTTTACTTTCAGTGTGGCTCGCTCGCAGCAGCCTAACCAACTTTCTTCCTTTATAGATGGGGGTAGGTCATGTGCGACATCGCCATTCGACGGGGGAGGATGACGGGGAAGTTGAAACAAGTTTAGATGCGATAATGGCACGGCGTGCTAGAGATGTGATGCCTAGCGGAAGAGGAGAGGTTACAACATTTGTAGCTCGCTAAGAACTTTCAAGAGGCTTGGGAGCTACAGTGAGAGAATTCCATGGGAGGAGTATGTTCACATTTCATGCTTCCACGATGCGATTTCGGGACGTTCAGCTTGCCGTTCGCTCCCATCGAATGCCCAAAGGATGTAACGCTCTGGTTCCGGCAGCAGATGACTACGTCGCACATCCCCCTAGGGGTTTCATTGCTATGAGCCTACCACATTTTATGGCAAGGTTTGGATTTCTGTGTTAGGTTTCGTGTAGCAAGCACAGCAGAAATTTTAAAATTTTGAAACCTAGCCACGGATCCATGTGCATAATATAAAGTAGTTGGTTCAGGATTTACCTTATTGCGTTGTGTATGTATTGAATGCAGCAACACAGATCATGATTTGACGAAAATCTCCCTCACGTCAGAAACTGCTCCTTGCTGCTGCGGCTAGATCCACAATCACGAACTACGACTGTAGGTTGATGTAGAATCATAAACACAGATTGTTTCAAACTGTGTCTCTACGGTATCCACACACGAGCAAGATGAAACTCC